>JAIXMN010000050.1:0-84120 GCA_025716815.1 Dichotomocladium elegans
TCATGCAAGAGGTCCACTTGTTCGAACTTTTTTGAAGACAATTGACATACAAAAGGCCAAAGACAAGCGAAAATATTTTGAAGACCGGGAAAGAATACTCTTAACGATGGCTATACAAAGCAAGAGCTCCAACAAGTCAGCGAATATTTTCTTGTGCGAAAAAATAATCCAAGTGGCTGCAGAGATCGACTATGCTTCCTACTGAGCCATGCAATGCTGTGCAGAAGCCGACTACCCTTGGCATGCAATTTGCGGATCTTTTCTCTCTCGAGATCGATAATCAAGGCGCCTCACAATGTGTGGCATTGGTCGCAACAATCACGTTCGGGAAGACAAACCAGCACGGAAAAATCGAGTACGGGTCTTCAATAAGGAGCAAAGAAGTCGAGTTATGCTCAGTTGGCGCACTGGCCATGTATCTTTTTTCTCGCTTCCACTTTGAAAACGAACCTTTTCCGGACTTCACCAGGCGCGAGAATTGGTACGAAACCGTCCTTTTCAAGGGAGCAGATAAATCCACGCCAATAAGCTATCGAGCTCAGCACAAGGTTTACCTCGAGGCTTTCAAAACTCTGGGGATCCATACGTCCAAAGTAACACATGCGAACAGAAAAAGTGCACTCAACATGATCGCACAAGAGAATGTCTCCGGAGATCAACAGCGGATGGTAGGACGGTGGGGAACTGATCGAATGGTCGGCTGCTATGTTTCAAGTTTACCGGTCGAGGCGATGAAAAGCTTAGCTGGGTTCCCCAATCATCCTGGCAACTACTTCCTGCCTCGCGCCCTGGTGGCCCGCCAAACGAGCTACAGACGATCATCTTTCCTGGGCTCCACCAATTGAAGGAGATGTTTCACAACATGACGGCACAGTGCAAGAAGATACTGCTGGACCTAACTTCTTGCCACTGCTTTGATACCCCCAACTTGTATTTCTACAGGCACTTCAGGCTAACATCTTGCTGTACTGTTGGAATTTCAGAAGAGCCTAATTTATTATATTGTACTCAATAACTGATAGGATGCCGTGTTGCTAAAGAAGATAGTTCCCGACTCTTATCTCTGGTCCTGCAACATACTCTCGCAAGAGCTATTTCAGCAACTTGAAACAGAACTGCTCGCATCGCTCCAAGGAGATGAAGGCGGGTTCATAGCCTCACAAAGGCGAGAAGTAGCCTTGCCAGATTTTATTTACGGATTTGAATCCATTACTCTTCCTCACAGCCACTCGGCTAACCAGGCGACCGAGTTCCGCAATATGAACCAAGGGTTTAAATATTTCTTTGCCCTTGGAACGCCCGCTTCAATAACAACAGCTCAACAGCTCAATTGTCTGCCTTGACATCGATTGGTACTGGCATTAGCTCGACTCCCAGTGTCAACTTGGCGACTCCAACACCTGACAACAGTCCCCTTCAGGGTGGTATCCCCTTATACCATCTTAACCGAAGTCTTATTACCATTACAGACGTATGGCGGGAGTATGTTAATGGTATTGCTGGCGGACCTGCTGTGAGGGACTTGGAACGAATGTATGGAACCGCTTGGAGGATGGAGAGAAAGGAATCAAGGTATTACAGCAGAAGAAAAGAGGTGTACGATATGGTGAAGAAAAAAGCAGACAGTGAACAAATATCGCACGAGGAGGCGGCAAGGCTATTGGAGGGAAAAAGAAGCCACCTTTCCGTATCAATAGACAAGTTCAGGAAGATCGCCAAAGGATCAAACATTTAATTATAACTAGTCAATAAATATGTGTATGCGTCCTCAATTTCAACCTGCATATAATTCTGAACAGATGCTTTGTTTCTTTTTTTTTTAAAATAGCCACAACAACTTGATGATATACAGTGTAGAATTCCATATAATAGTGGTTGATCATTTATGTACCGCTTAGTCCATTTAATCTTTCAAGGACTTTTGTCTGTGAGCTTGCAATATGCTCCTTGGCGACAACCGATACTTTTTGCATCATTTTTAGGTAGCTTTTTGGAGTGCCGGTTCAATTTTTCTCAGAAAGGTAATTTCTTCTCAGACTCATCCTGCCTAAAAATCCCCCAGTCCTGGGTCTGAGTCCGGGGCTTGCCCAAAGAAAATACCCGCACAGTATTTCTCCCTTCCCCCCAGATGACAATAATAAAGTCGCACATATTCATCGTTCTGGAAATGAGAATCTGTTTCTTTACGAAGGTGGATAGGGCCATATGGTTGGACGAGTATGAATTGCTGTGAGTCTTTGGACCGTATAAGGTCGCATGCATGCACATGCTGATAATCCGAGTACATACTCTTTCCTAGGAAGCATCCAACCAAACTTTTCTTTTATCATATCCACCAAGCAATAATGCGGATCGATGTACGTAAAAGAAGACAAAAATAACCATTGTTTGCTTCACAGCGTTAATTGCTGTGAAGCAATATATCGCTTTAGACCGAGCACAAATAGAGAAGTGATGGCCATCGATTACTGCACGTCTGCTTTTTCAAAAGAGGCCCAGCGGTGAATAGTGGGGTAGAAAGCTACATATGGACGAGACTCTTTGCCGATTGATCGAACAATATGGATAGAGAAAATGCTACGCAGCCAGCGATATTGCTTTAGGTTCTCGCGGTCTAGGAGAAAGGAAGGAGAACACCCAGGACCCTGAAATGGCTCGTGTTGAGGAACACCTTGCTACTGCTGCTGCTGCTTTTGAATAGTACTGGCGTGAAACGCTTCCTCCTTAATTCATTCTTCTGTGCATCGCCCGTTCTTGACATCTTTCGATGCGATATGCACCGCCCACTCCAAACCTCTGGTCTCTCGGCAGAGGGGCGCTGCCTCAACGTCGATTGTGGAACCGGGGGATATGGCAACTTTGCCTGAACATGCTTCCCATATTCGCAGTGGGACTCGCATGGATGGCCCTGGTGCCAGACAGGTTTTCGGCGAGCATCTGTTGGAGCTATCAGGCGTCTATGCGTATTAGTGTCAGCTTTGTAGTATCTCATCACGCAAAACCTATAGAAACCATACTGTCGCATAGATGATTACGGATTGAAGGATCCATAACACCGCGTTCTACCCCGATCCATTTCCTCAGTCTTTTCCCCTTTATCTTTCTTCCACTGGATTTTTATGAGGTTTTACCGACGTGAGGTGGTCTAAAAGGAACAAGGAAACAGAGTTTACACACACGACCACCTTATCTGTAATAGTGCCACTATCTCCGAGTACTCGCGCCAAGACGGAGTATCCAGTTGGCCTAATTAGGATCTCTTCCGTAAATCATATAAATAGTAGATAATGTGTAGCGATGGAGGATCTAATTCCGATTTCATTTGAATAAAAATACATCCACGAGTCTCATCGTATTCTCACTGTCCAGCTAAAATAACAACTAAAACACCACAGGAATCAAATGAGAAAGGGCAATCGCGCTTTAATCATTACGTATAAGAAATGCAAATGAGGTCAGGTAAGGAAAAGGATGAAATCTTTCAAGGTGAAGTTCTTTCTCGCACTATCTACACATGGTCATCTTACATTCGTTTGTATCCGCTATGCTGGTTGCATTTCATACAGCAAAAGTCATAGTCTACAGCTTGCACCAGAGCATCAAAGATGCTAAAAGATACGGGTCGGTGTATTGATAGTTGCATCGCAGCGGAAATTGTGGATACTGATTGTTCTAGAGGGCAATGGGCTGGATGAATGCGTGTGTCAAGGTGTTGCACTGCTATGTGGCAGTAATTAGAAGGTCCATATTTCGAAGTGACGCCCCCAATCGTGTAGTTCGTGAACCGTTGGGGGATAATCAGATTACTGTGCACGTGGACGAATACCGTAAGCTGGGACTATTCATAACAGACCAGGAATGGGCACCATGCATTGTCATATCATCGAACGCGACCGCATACAATAACAGGACACATATAACTCTTCTGCGGGAGTGGACAGCCATCGCTTAACGTTTGAGGGTTGCCACATTCGGGTGGAATGCGAACATGGGAGGGTTTTTGCGTTAAGACGGCAGAGACCGAAACAGCCGTGCAGATGGGACGTCGTCACCCTTGATCCGATGGGCAAATTCAGCTTATTGCATCGTTGGCTGTTATGGTTATTCGATCATCGTATTGATGCCCTTGCGGAGATAGTTGGACTTTCCGTACAGGAAAGGGTTTGGGGCTTCTGCTGTCGTGTCAGGTTCATGCGTGATGTGCTTTGTTTTATCGACGGGCAGATAGCTTAGTTCCGTCGTAGATCGTATATCCCTGGTTCTTGCCCTTTGGTTTTTCTTCGATTCTTGTCACTCTTGGTATTCTTCGTTGATATTTGCTCCTTTCCTTCCTTGTTGCACATTGGACTTGTCTTTTCTTCTCCTCTCTGGTATTTCTATTCTTCTTCTTTCGTTCTTGCTTTCTTCTTTGGCTATCAGAATTACTTTGGCTTTTCTTTTCTTTTTTTCTTCTTTTTTTCTTCTTCTTTTTTTCTTCTTTTTTCTTCTTCTGTTTGTTCTTTTCTTTTTCTCTTTCTCTTCTCTTGTTCTTTTTTGTTTTGTTTTTCTTTTTCTTTTTTTTCTTCTCTGGTTGTTGTTCTTTTCTCTTTCTTTCTCTTTCTCTTTCTTCTTTTCTCTTTCTCTTTCTCTTTCTCTTCTTTTCTCTTTCTCTTTCTCTTTCTCTTTCTCTTTCTCTTTCTCTTTCTCTTTCTCTTCTCTTCTCTTTCTTTCTCTTTTCTTTTCTTTTCTTTTTCTTTCTCTTGTTCTTGTTCTTTCTCTTGTTCTTTCTCTTGTTCTTTTTCTTGTTCTTTTCTTTTTCTTGTTCTTTTTTTTTTTCTTTTCTTTTTCTTTTCTTGTTCTTTTCTTGTTCTTGTTCTTTTTCTTGTTCTTTTTCTTGTTCTTGTTTTTTTTTTCTTGCTCTTGCTCTAGCTCTAGCTCTAGCTCTAGCTCTAGCTCTAGCTCTTGTTCTTGTCTTGTTCTTGTTCTTGTTCTTGCTCTTGCTTTAGTCTAGTGACGATGTTTTTGCACGTTGCGGGCCGCTTCATTTGGAGCAGCGCTTAGGCAATGGTCTTCATATCTTGATTTGGTGCGCATTAGGCGAATCGATAACAAAGATGATCTCCTCGGCGAAGGGGGTTAGTGGGTGTATTTTTCCCCAAGGATTGTCCCGAACGTATATGAACCGCACATTTCGAAAGACATCGTGACAGTTGTACGCTGTCGAATATGCCGGGGTTCTGATGATGGAGGTTTGTCGCCGGCCTTTGGGCCACATTTATCTTCGCACGAAGCACCGCCATTTCTTAATCGAGAATGGAAACTTGCACTGAGCATGGCATCACCAGATATGAGCTGTAGGTATTGCTGAAAGAGTGTACGCGTATAGAACCCCTTATTTCCGCCGAAGTTGATAGTTGCTCCCCTCATTGTTGGACGTCTTCACTCGTAGGACAACAACGCCGTAAAACAATACGTTGTATTCCCCGGACGCTCCGATACGCGAGAATATAAACTCGCTGCCTTCGTCCAGAACGCGTTACACGCAGGGTAGGTCACGGGCCGCCTACCGGTGGACAGAAGGGGGAGGTGATGGAGAGGGAGAAGAGGGACATCGGGATCGCCCACACGGAAAGCCATCGAGGGTCGGTTTGACACTTCTTCTGCGCTCCTATGATTTCTCAGCAACCTCCGAGCCCGCAACGCTTGGCTAACCCCCGCAAACCAACAACAGGCATACACACCGCACGCCCAGGGCTACTCTGCTCAAGTGCACGGAGATTGCTACGAACCTTGATAAAGTAAGTTATGTCTTATCTTCATGAACACACCTGGTGTACGTGTGTGGCTCTTTAAATGATGTGTCTGTTTTCTGAGATGGAAGTCCATGATATAGAAAATACCTGGTATGCGCTTAAGAGCGCAACACCAGGCATTTGATGAGGAGACCTTTCATCCGATAAAGTTAGTTAGTAAATAGATTTTCATGGTGCAGACTGTAGAAAGGGAAATATGCACTTACAGTAAAACGTCGTTGTTGATGAGTGGAAACAGACATTTTACATGTGCCGCATTGGTCACCAAATGCTCTGCTCAATTTGAGCGTATTTCTTGCCTTGTAGGCTGCCAAAAGAAAAAGGTCACTTCTCGGTGTTCATGGAGATAAGACATAACTTACTTTATCAAGATTCGAAGCAATCTCCGTTAGAATCGAGCAGAGATAGCCCCAGACGAGCAGTGTGCAAGCCTGCTGCCGATCTGCGGAGGCGTCGCCAAAGCGCTGCAAACTCGAAGGCCGCTGATACTTTCATAGGAGCTACAAAAGAAGCCATCCTCCCCGGCCCAAGATGACTCCCGTGGGGTTCACCCTCCGTCCCATGAACTTGTCTCCCTGCTCCTCGGGGCGGGGTGCGGTGGGGAGGGGGAAGGGAGGGAACGTCGCCGAAATGGCCTATGAAGGCAAAATAGTCAGTCTTTGTTGATTTAACTAGAGCAACACTCACTCGAAGGCCAAAATCGCATCTGCTTATGGTGCGACGCCACAAAGGGCGTCGACACCACCTTCATCACCACGTCCCCATCACGCAGCATATACGGAATGCCGAAGCATTTCCGCATAGCTGGCGTGAGAGGGGGACGGGGATATGGCGCTACGCGCCTGCAGCGGCGGCACACGTACTGACGGCGGGAGGTGGGCGGAACACGCCGGCCAGACGCAGGGTGGACGACGAGGCCGGAGCCAAGTCAATCTCCACGCGCTTGCGGAGCTGGCCACGAACGCGGCGTGGGGGAAGTGGGGGATGCGGATACGGCGCATAGCGAGGTGTAGTGGCGCGATGCCGTGATGCACCTGCGCTATGGCCGGGGGAAAAGGAGAGAAAGGAGCGGCGGGCGCATGGCTTGAAGCCAGAGGCGCTGTTGGCGCTGTTGCTGCTGATGCTGCTGGTACTGCTGCTGTAACTGCTGCAAGTACAGCGCATCGTCTCCTTCTCGTCGCTTCTGCTGCTGGCATGAGCGCACGGTCAGCAGCGCCTGCTTTGTGTAAGGTCCAAAGCGACGTTGAGCACGACCCGGAGTGACGCGCTGGCAAAGCGGACCACGCGATCCGCCTGCGCCCCGGGAAGACAAGGGTGATCCGAAGCAGATCTCCGAAGAGACGCTTGCGGATACATCCGAGTCATACCCGGATGCGACAGGCAGTGCGGGTCGCGATTCCAGCATCGCCAGCACCGCGTCGATGCCCGTTGCCGCATTGGCCTCCCGTATGTGGTGGCGGCGACGACGGAGACTGCAACGAACAGGCGCCAGAGGGATGCTATACGGCATTGCCCTCAACCACCTCCCGCGTGACGTTTTCCGGCCGGAGCACGGAGAAGAGATCGCTGTTGCTGTTGCTATTGCTGAGGTTGCTGTTGCTACTGATGAATACATCTTTGGCAAGAAAGAAAAGGGAGGTGTGAGGATGGGTCGTTTTATCTATGCCTTTCCATTTTAGCACGTGAACTAAGAAAAAAAGTCACTTACAAAAACATTACAAAAATTTGCATCAAAGCCTTAGAGCTCAATGTAATTATTTTCCATTACTTCACTCCATTTTCGCCATAAACAGCCTCTTGCGATTCTTCTCGAACTAGCTACGCCCGATTTGACCCATTTTTCGGCAAACGGCGAGATTTTGGTCAAGGATGTCTTGTAGTCAGAGAGTCCCAAGGGGTCATCTTAGTTCGATGGCTCTAGCGAATCAGATCCTTTCTTAAGATAACGCCGATAATTTACGTAACCTCTTTGACGGTCGAGATAGGATCACACAATCTTGCATCAAAGCCTTAGCTCAATGTAATCATTTTTCATTACTTCACTCCATTTTCGCCATAAACAGCCTCTTGCGATTCTTCTCGAACTAGCTACGCCCGATTTGACCCATTTTTCGGCAAACGGCGAGGTTTTTGTCAAGGATGTCTTGTAGTCAGAGAGTCCCAAGGGGTCACCCCTATTTCGATGGCTCTAGCAAATCAGATCCTTTCTAAAGATAACGCCGATAATTTACGTAACCTCTTTGACGGTCGAAATAGGATCCTATAATCTTTCACCAAAACCTTAGAGCTCCATGTAACCGTTTTTTCCTTTACTTCACCTCATTTTTGCTGTAAAACAGTCTCTTGCGATTCTTCTCGAACTAACTACGTTTGATTTGACCCATTTTTCGGCAAACGGCGAGGTTTTGGTCAATGATGTGCTGTCGTTAGCGACGTCCCAAGCAGTCACCCCTAGTTTGATGGCTCTAGGGAATCAGATTCTTTGGCAACTGTGTGCTGAACAACCATCTTATAGACTTGGTAAACGGGATAAGCAATAACAAAGAATCATCGTTGACGACTGCGCATAGCTACTCCGTTCGTGGCCGTTTTTACTTTGTATTTCTTTGTCTCATATTCGTTCTCGCGCATACAAAATCGGCGACAGTCGACGAGGCGTTAAATATCAGAGATCGACCGAGAAATCAATATTTGACACGTTCCAAGTCTTTTTGTGCTTGGTCTTTCTAAAAAGTTTTTCCATCATACAGTCGCTCACTTCCTCTTCATTATTCATAGCTTTCTCCGTTGCGACACTTACCAGAACCTTTAGCAGAGTGGGAAGCGAAGCCTTTAGAGTCACTTCTGCAACCTACGAGCTGCGGGCCTCACGATTCTATTACCAGGAACAAGGCAGAACCAGAAGGTCTTCCGGAATAGTTCACCGGAACTGAGACAGTGATCTCATTGGGTTGATGGTAATTTGGTTATGTTTTATTATAGGGTATTTTCTACTACGTGGATGAAATGAGGAGGCGGATGGGATATATAGCGAGGTTCATTGCAATGACCCAAAGAATTGATAGAGTAATAAATGCGGTCGAACAACTCAATCAATACAACTAGGACAATAAATGTGAGGTTAAACAGTCAGAGTGAAAGGCCTCAATTAATGTTTTTTATTGTATGATAGTGAGTATGACAGAGGACACTCTCAATATCGATTGTGGACAGGATATACGGCAGTCTTGAACAAGATCCTTCGGAAGAGCCATATACGGTCCCGAACAATAAAGGATAAGGCTATGTATTCGATTTAGCACACCGACAGTTTCGGAAAGGTATCGAGGAGCAGCCTGTGAATAAATGAGTATCCATGTCATTCATCTCCAGACGACACCTGTTTGTGTACATTCGGTATAAGTTAAAGCTGATGGCAGAGCCATCATGATTTCTGTTGAATACTCATTTTGTTATAAAACTGGCTGATACCAACAATGTCGAAACAAGGAAAATATCAAATGCCGATGGCGCTGGTAAGTGAATGCCGCGATGTGTAAGATTAATGTATTCCTGGCTACTTTGCTATGTATTTCTGGAAAATCTCTGCTTGTCTTGGTCAGTTAACATTATGCAGCGGTGCTTGAATCCTGCTTATTATATCTGAACTGTAACCTCCCCGTCAACTACTCAGTCATTCGATTCGATGAAACCCTTGCTGATCAATGAGATGACCCTGTCCATATCAATAAAAGCAAATTGACTGTCTATGTATAGAGCGAGAAATGAATTAATAGCCTCGAAACGCTTGCATTTTGTCATTTTATAGTAGAGGACTTGCCGTGCTTTTTGTGCAACATACTTATTGTGTAGACCTTACTGTACGGTTGTTCAAGTGACCTCAGCATATTATCCAGTATGCTGATCAGGTATTTCGCCCATAGGATAGCACACGGAGGGAAGAACACATTTCCAAGAACCGCAACAAAGGTTGCACTGACGTGCAAGGGCAAACAGGTACTTCATCGGAGATGGCTTGACTTTGTTAAACGCCTTAAGGCTATCGTATTCTGCCGTTTGCAGTAGCGTGCACTTTCATCATTTTTCCGCTTTGGGTGGTTTCAGTCCTAAAAGGCCGTGTCTTTGCAGCTTAAGCTCAACAATGACTGGCTGGCTGGTCTCAACAGACGGTGACCAGTTAAGACGTATAGCGGGTTAAAGGATCGGATAAGATACCTATCCTTTACCATCGCCGAAAAAAGCCTGGATCACCCAATCTGGATACTACAACGGATACCAGGAGCCGGTTTATTTGTGGCATCTGATCCTACGGACCTGCCGGTAAAACGAGAGCGCTGACTGCAATGTCCTTTCATGTTTCTCCCATATTATTCTCAATAGCCTAAAGGAAGCTGAGATAATGTACGTACAATTTTGACGCCAGTATTTTGCAGCTTCAATGGACACATAATCTTTTCTCGACCAGTAGTTCTGAGAATATTTTAGTACGTTTCATAACACCGGATATTGAGATCGCACCGATACTGTATCTGTTCTTCTAACTATGGTACTGCAGTCGCAACGCAATGAGCATTACAGAAAATTTCGGGCTTTTAAAATATCTTTATTCCGTACATTGACTCGTTTCATGCGATTTCATTCAAAAAGAGTTCATTCTTTTTAAATATGATTTCAGACCGGTCGCATCGGCTCGCTTGCTCAAGTCAATCTCAACAAGCTTGTTTTTGTTATTACTATGCACAGACCGAGTCGGACATCCCAGATTGACAGATTGCGGCTGTTTGCACATATAGTAGAGCCTTGTTTGGAGTCCTCCAGGGATTCAACCCCTTGGGCAACACTTCCATTCGAAACATATTCGCAAAAACTGATAGATCTGCCAAGCATTCGTACATTCTGTATTGTATCTTCATCATATATATATAACGCTTAATTCGTCATAGCGCGCCAAGATTTTGTAAAGATCCAGCATGATAGGAATATTACCAAATTTGGAAGAAAGTCACCGTGGCTACAATAAACTCAGCATCGTATTTAAAGGGGCATCTTCTCACTCGGTTGTCGCGGTGGAACAGAATGGGCCTTATCGAATTTTTAAATACCAACGGGATCATCCGTGCTTTCCAGTCAACCAAGCGATTCCGAAACGCCGTTGAGATCCGCAACCCCGTCTGGCTTGAGACAAAGGGCACAATCCCGACGTGGTTGAATGGGGTCCTATATCGAATTGGTAGATATATGGACTAGCGAAAAGTGGAGTACTTCGTCTTCTTAACCGCGTGTTGGTCATCAAAAAGGACCAGGAAAGTTTATCCTAGGGGATGAAGAAAAAAGTTACGTGATTCAGCATGCCTTTGATGGCCTTACGTATGCCCACCGTTTCGAGATTGCAGCAGGGAAGAACGCCATTCGATATAGTTCGCGTTTCACTGCCGAAGGGGTAGAGAAGAATCTCCTGCAAGATCCATCCAGAACGGTATTCTTTGGAAACATTGATGAGAGTAATGGTGTGCGACGCGTCTTCGGGATTGTTGGCCGTCTGGGACAAATGTTACTCCATCCAGGCAGACCCATTGAGACTATGGGCCCTTCAGACCAGAATATCGGAGTCACTATCACGCCCAACTTCCCTTTGCCTTCTTCCTTTGCCAAGATCGAGAACGACGATCATGTTTTGGTTTCTAAAACAGATGCAAATGTCCTTCAACAAATCCACTCGAAAACGCTGGGTATGTAAATAATTGCGAATATTATGCTAAGGCGTATTTAATCTATCTTATGCAGAACCCAAGCGCTTGTTTGACTATTCAAGATACGATGCTCAGCTCGAAGGCCCTCTCTCAGCAGCCCACCACCAGTACGATCCTGAGACGGGCGAGGTCTTCAACTTTGTGCTGAAGTTCGGGAGAAATATCCAATTCACTGTTTTCTCCATCGACAAGGCAAGCAACGTCCGAATCCTTGCAGAGATAACACATCGCAAGTTGCCCAACGGGGAAACCGGACAGGCCATCCGCGGGAATTACGTCCATTCCTTCTGGCTTACCAAGAACTACGTCATCTTGCCCGAATCGCCTCTTTACCATACGAACAACGGTATTGACATCACGATCCAGGGCGCGGTGGTGCCTGCTCTCGCATGGGATGAGACTTCGCCATCGTATCTGCATGTAATCAGGCGCGACGGCGGCGGCCTTGTTGCGTCAGTACCTGTAGATGATCCGTTTTTTACGTTTCACAGCAGCAATGCGTGGGAGTCCACACAACCAGATGGTTCGGTGGTCCTCAACCTTGACTGCTGCTCATTCAAGAACGGAGACGTGATCCATCAAGTTGCCCATCTAGGGATTATGGACCGTAAATCACAGGGAAAAAACCACCACAGCAACACAAAGCTGCGCGGCCTGGCGTTTCCACCTAGTGGTTTAGAGTTTGGTGACTTGTGCAGGTATACCGTCCACCTCAACGGGGCTGATACTGCAGGCATTCCTCTTGCCACCGCCACATGCCGTACGATTGCTCCGAACGCCGAATTCCCACGGATTCATCCTGCTAGGGCCCTTAAGCCTTACAATTACGCATGGGCTTGTCGCCACAACCCTGCCACAGACCAGCGTCCTGAAGGATTAAGTCTGGTTAAAATCGACCTCGAGACGGGGAATATGCTTGAACTCGATCAAGATGGTCACATGTTTACGGAGCCTGTGTTTGTCCCAAGGCCAGGCGCAGCTGCGGAGGACGATGGCGTCCTCCTGAGCTTCACTAACATTATCGATCGAGACAACCCCGAAAAGGACAGATGCGCGATGGTGATCGTGGATGCAGCGTCAATGAAGGAGGTTGCTCGGGCAGATATAGGCGACTTTGGAGTACTCACCTTCCATGGGTCCTTCGTGGCAGATGTTCATTTCGAGAATATCAGTGTGCAATAGCATGCATTTTTACCGTTTTAATAGTACCTATGGCTACATTACTTTGGGGGTGTTTCCAAATCATACATTAAGAAGATTTTCTCAGAAATCATGTAAAGGCCTGCGATATCATCCATGAGGCTCTCTTGCCAGAATTTGTGTGCAACATTTTTTTTTCTGGTGCCAAGACAAAGAGGTTGTGGGATGACACGTTGTCCAAAGTGCGATGAGACTACGGGGAAATACCCTGCTTCTTTTCCGATTAAAATACAGGGGAAACGGCACGCCGGTGACATGGTGATTATTTGAAACACACACAATCGCGCGGTGCATAATAGACACGGAGTCTGCGCGGTTTGGGCACATGATGAACGCATTCCTCGGCCAAGCGTGCTTTCAAAAAAGTAGATAGATCAAACCAGTGACTCGCATTTATATCCTCTTTCATCTCCCCCACCTTTATAGGAACATGAAAATCTACACCAAAACCGGTGATAAAGGTTAGCGCAAAGTTCTGTAGACCTTTTCTGATATGCCATAACGCTCGTTGGAAAAAAAAAAGGCACTTCCGGTCTCTATAATGGCGAGCGACGCAACAAGGAAGATCCCATTTTTGAGGCTCTTGGTAAGATCTCCGTTTGGCATAACGCGTGTCATTATGTTCCCATGACTCACTCACCATGTTTTTCTCTTTCCCTCCTCCATGCCTTAGGCACCACGGATGAACTGACGTCGCATCTCGGGTAATGTGCAGAAAATACTTTTTTTCGCTCATTGCGGAAATAGTTCTGATAAAAGTGTCAATGATTCCGTCTCGTCAAGACTTGCCCTCGTGTATTTGGAAGAAGCGGGTATAGAGACCACCAGCAACCAAATCGAGCAGGTATGAAGCAGAGCATAAATGGTCAATATTCCTTCGGTCTTACATGTATCAAATGAGTTGTTATAGATACAACGTTGTCTCCAAGATGTTGGATCCAATATCGCTACGCCTCGCGAAAAGTCCAACCAGGTCCGCCTCGGTAAGCTAAACACGGCCCTTCTTCCCCGACCCTATGCAACATGTCTAATGCCAGCTCATCAAGCCCGCACCGCCTTTGACGAAAGTCATACAAAACAGCTTGAGGACTGGATTGATGAAATGGATAAAACTTTGCCGCCTTTGAAGGCTTTCATCTTGCCTGTAAGTGAAAAATAGAGTATCGCTCGTATGTAGATGTGTATGCGTCGAGCTGATGATCCCTTCCCCTTCCCAGTCCGGTGGTCGTGCTAGTGCAACTCTTCATGTCGCTCGAACCGTATGTCGTCGTGCTGAGAGACGCGTCCACCCACTTGCTCGGGAACATCTGTGCGATGAAAGCGTTGCTATTTACTTAAACAGGTATGTATAGATAACTTCATTTTTTGTCTCTCTTATTAATGCATCCATCCATAGATTGAGTGATTACCTCTTCACCGCTGCTCGTTTTGCGGCGCACACGCAGGGATGCGAAGAAAAAATTTACAAAAAGTTCTAATAACCAAGATACGCGAAGTGCATGCTTTTCATGCGCTTGGGAAAAACGAATGTGCGCATATTGACCATACAACATAAATACGTGCTTCTTTTGCATAAAAATATATACAAACACATTTGATCTTTTTTGTTTATTTAATGCACGACGCCCAAGCTACGCAAACTTCCCGTCGATATGGACTTCCCACCAGTTGCGGAGCCACCTCGCCTTTGAGTCTTCATGCGGTTAACAAACGCATTGCCACCTGCCGCCTGCTCCCAACATATCGGGCATCCAATATCACGGGTTGTCTTGAGAAGCGCTGCGTGGTTAACTTTTGTGCTCAGTGCACCTGGATGGATCGAGTTTGTGGGCACAACATTCGTCGCAGCGGTTGAGGCATTATCAGGACTGTCTCTGTCGAGCAGGCACCGCTCGTGGAACGCGTGCCGACAAAAGAAGATGACGGTGTTGGGGAAATCATCCAGGCTCTGGTTATCAAATACTGGTTCTTCGCATTCGCTGCAAAGCATATCCTCTAAGATCACACGCACACATGTGAGTAAAAGGGAAATTCATGACTAATATCCAGCAATGATACTTTACGATCGCAGTTGATACCTCGCTTCTGCGTGTTGTACATGCGCTTTGCGAGGTGAACGCTGTCGCTCACGAGAATCTTTTCACAACCTTCGTGCAATGACATCTGCGGTATATAGTCAGCTATTGAGTCAGTATTTTCCTCTTCATAGCCATTCCTCACGTACCTGCAGATTATAGTCCTGAAGAATCTTGAGCAATGCATCCTTCAGGCCAGGAATCTCAAGCTGATCAGGTATGCGTTTGATCAATCGTAGAGGTTCAATGTCAGTGCCAACGTTCTCAAGCAAACCGCGGATAAAGTCTAGAAAAGGACCAGATAAACATCCGCACAGAACTTCGTCTCATTAAGGCACACACGTACTTGGCTTGTCCATCGAGTACATTAATAGATCCTCCCACAATTCGTCATCTTTTTGTTCTTTAGCAAAGTCTATGGCCTATAATAGTAACAACCCAATACTTGTAAGTCTCACTCACATCACATCCCCCGAAACCCCGCAATCATTTACCCGTTGCACATCATCAAGCCGCTCTATAATCAGCATCAGAGCGCTCTTGTTATCACCCATACGCCCAAGGATGAACACCATCTCGGGAACAAGGTCCTTTTGCTCGCAAATCTTATATGCTTTTTCCAAGGACACGTAATGGCTCGCTCGTAAGAAGTCAATGAGCTTTCTATAGTCATAATCGGCATAGAGCTCAACCTATTTACGCCTTACAATAAGATTGCCAGATAAAATACAAAGAGGTCTCTGCAAAATACCTGAAGATCATGAAACTCATAGCCGATGTGCCGATCTCGATCGAATAGGGCATCAAGGTAAATGTGAAGGAATTGGCGGTGACCTCGCAGCTGCTGTACAACTTTGTTCGGCTACAGGCATATTCGAACATTTTCCCGTTATTCTTTTAAACATGTATCTGCACATAACGTTTACCCGAAACATACAGGGATGGCGTCTGTGTTCTTGACAAGCATCTGTACAGCAGGCATCTGGGATGGCCGTTCTGGTATCTTGTTATCGTCTTCTTTAGCCTTTTGCTTTTCGATAAGATGTTGGTCAAACTCCATGAGCAGAAGCGCCTTATCCTTGACTGCATCAAACATATTGTATTCTTCGATCAACTGAAACGCATTTGGGCGTCGCAGCCGGAGATTGTACTCAATTGCTCTGTCTGGTTGATTGTTGTAGGTATAACTAAACATAGCATAGGATATAAGCATGAGACTTTTACCTTGCGACGCCTCAAATACCATCCTTACAGGTCTGCTAAACATTCAAGAAGAATTTCATTGTCCTTGTCTCTGGTGACGTAATCCTCCACAGCAACAATGACGTTGGAGATATTGTAGAGTGAGCGTGGCCAATGATGGATGGTGTTTTTCAAAGCCTGATGAAAAGTGTGTGCGCATCATACATGCATGTGCATGCAAGTGGTAAGCTCTCTCTCCTTCTTCGTTTCGCGGGTACTCATTGCAGTAATGTAGTAGGTTAAGCATTACCTGATGATCACTCTTCAGGAACCACGCGAGAACTATTTCGTATAATGTGCTACTTAGCTGCGGATCTTTGACGGGAATATGCGGTGCTATCGCCTTTGATGTCCGGGTCTTAGTCTGCGTTATAGAACTTTGATCTTGCTTCTCACCTTGAGCTCGCCCTTCTCTATAAAGCGGAATACCCAATCTTCCCAGAGCGTACGATCATTTCCAAGGACATCACCACATTCTTCTGCTGCTTCATCAAATTTTTCGTGCTCCACCAGCCAGTTGAGGTATGTCTGGCCAATCTCCCCGACATTAAATCTTCGTGAGTCACCGTACTGAGTTTCAGCTTGACGAGCGGCAGTAAGAGCCTCGCCATAACGTTCGTGGTCCATCAGCCATTCAATGTGGTCGTCTATGTCTCGAGGTCTGGCAGCAATCAAATCTTTAGGGCCAAGAACATAAAACATATCTCCTTCATCCAGATAATCGAGGATGTAATCGTTCGCACGACAGTGCTCAAATCCATGGAGAGCAAGTACGTCTGCAGAGATCTCTTCATTGTCTTCGTTGATAATGTGAAGTTCGGGACGCATAGCAACACGCTTGCGGTGCTGCTCAGGTATCTGTGAGTCCACGTCAGCCTCGTCGTCATCTATCATGTACGCGAGCAATAGAAGGGTATTGTTAAAAGGCGCAATGCCACAAATCATGTAGTCCGTCTGGAACATGGTTGTGATCTCGACATAGCGGCCTTGCTGGTGAGTGTTGGAAAGGTGCTCGCGGACGACGGCAACTTTGACAGTGTCAGCCCAGGCTATCAACAGAGTGTGGTCATCCTTCCAACACATTCTGCATCTATAAAGGTCAGCACGGGGGCTGCCTTGAGGTCGATCGATGTACGTAATGCGCGTGTTGCTCGTCGTATCGTATATTTTGACGCCCACATCGTTTGCCCAGGCAATCAGATTGCCCTGCCACTGGATGGCATAGATAGGGCCTTCGTTGGCGTGTAGGACTTGGTCTTTATGACCAAGCCAACCCTTCTCGCTCATAATAAGCTGTTCAGCCATACCGCCCGAGATAAACTGCTTCGTTGATTTGCGAGTGTAATCTGGATCAATTGCAACCGCCTTAACGGGTCGTCGGTAGTTGTATTGCTGTATCTCGGATGTATAGAGTCCATAAATAAATACTTTTCCTGAAATGGTGGTTAAGGGGATGATTGCCCTGGAGAATGGAAGGGTTTTTTCTTACCGTCGTCGGATGCACTCGCCAGATACTCTCCCGCAGTATCAATCGAAATTGCGTTGACAGTCGCCGCGTGCCTCTGGAAAGTTTTCACAACATTCCCTTCAAAGTCAAGAACGTGCACTGCACCCCAGTGTGTACCCATGGCCTGTTGTACAGTACAGCATTGGTGTTTAGAGCGTGCGCGTGTGTGTGCGCGTACAGAACGCTGTTATTCATCCTTGTGCATTTCTTTATGGCTTCTATTCCTCAAACGACGACCACTTTACCACAAATTTGTCGGTCACTGTAAGTGTAGAGGCTGTGTCTTTCTCAAGAAGTTCGCGTACGCCTGACCCAATTCGTCTGTATCGAAGTTTGGGTTCTTCTTCCATATCTTCTTCCTCTGAGCTGTCCTCACTCTCCGCACCATTGCTGGATTCATCATCCCCGTCTGATTGGTTAGAAGGAAAATCTGGAGACTGTGCCTCTGGTAGATCTAGCGAGTCTGCCCTGAGCGATGAATCGGATTCTTCCATGGTGCATTTAAAAAAGTAAAAAAAAAAAAAAGGTAATAATATGCAAAAGATACAAAAGTAACGTGCTGAAACTCTTACTCCTCCTTATCCTTCAGCATCTCCTCATGCCTCAATAAATTTGTACCCCGATCATGTTATTATTTGGGGATGAATACATGCGTAGCACATGTACAGACGTTTTCCTAGAATCGAAGCTGACATGCCACCCGATGCAAAAGTCGCATTTGCCAAGAAATATTTTACAATAGCTGATAATTCAGATGTCGTATCCACCGGCAATAAGCTATTGCGCAAGAACTGGGTAGACTCACCTCTATAAAAATATGCCTTTTCCTTATATATGCATTCACCATTTTGAAATGAGCAATTAATTTGTCAGATTATCGATGAGCATGGCTCCTTGAGGCATTGGATTATGCCGTTATTAAGAGAGTGTACCTCTTCAAGCCGGATTTTTTTTTTTTACAATGTGTGTGTCAGATAGCTCCGAATGACTACTATGTACTTGATGCCACGATTATTTCCAAGCGAAAGATACAGACATGCACATGAGAGAAACAGATATTCGAAACAGTACCTCCTTTTCATAGAGCTAGACGATGGTATGCGCGTAGACGTTTTATCCCGAGCCCCTCACTTTTCTCGACTAAAATGAAAGACTCTAATGAACTTATATCGCTTGACTCCCATCACCTACATATGTCTTGCAAAGTCTGCAGACGCAGACTGCCTTGCACGATTTTCTGGTCAGTCTGTACACGTGACAGTTTACAACATGAACCAGAAAATGTGTATTTCATCGGCGAGTATAAGCCAACCATTGCTGCCGTATGTACATGTGATGATAGGGAAAATCACTAGGTTTAAAATGGTGTTTAATGCACACGCATATGGTTGACTTACATAACAATTTCATCCTGCTACGAAATGAGGCGGGTTATATCACCTTGTTCTATTTTCGAAAGGTTTTACAGTAGTATTGTATTTTAATGTTTCAATAATGTAGGCGCTCATGTCAAAACTGTGGAAAAAGCATGGCAGAAAGCGTTTGAACGGGATATGGCCGAAGCGGCTTTTAGCAGGCATCATAATCTATGGGGTACTTAGGACTATGGATTTGCAGCTGGTGGGAGGCCACGGCCACCCGAATCAAAGCAACAGCAGCAGCAGAGCCTGAGAACACGAACAGGTCGATCGAGGCGGTCATGGCCTCGACCATTACTGCAATAATAGTATTCCGCGTCCGCTATTCCCGATGCACTACCCTTGGAAGGAGACTTTGTTAGTTAAGGGGGAGTGAAGAAGGACCTGTGTTTTCTGTAGGCTAATAACTTTTTAACCCATGAATTTTAGCTCGTTTTATTTATTGATACGACAACTCGATACCTTTAAAATAAAGAAAGACCAGGATAATAAAACTCTTTCAAGGGAAAATATACCAGCCACTGAAGTGGCTGTATCAACCATAGCAAGTAATCACATCGATGACTTGGGCTGACAACGAGTCTTGCGTGTTCTTGGGAAGTCGAAGAACGAGAACCCAACCATATAGACGAGGAGCGACCAAAAGTACGGGCATAACAATGCTATTACCGTTCCCTATTAACAGTATACATTGGGAGCCAAAGAAAAATGCCGGGTCACGAATCAGACGTTTCTGCTGTTGAAATGGTGCTGAGTGTGAAAAAGTATTTGTGGAAATAAGTTACTGTTATGCTGAAAGCTTTTTGTTTTTTTTTTATATAGTTAATTCTTCACTCCATGCCACTTCCAAAGGCCGAAGATCTTGAGCAGCTTGAGGACATTGGTAAGAAAAAAAAGAATACGATTGACTGCCAAGAAAACCGAGTCTCACTAGCCCTGGCTTATAATCTCTTTAGAGAAGCAATGGGCTGTCAAGGCAAGTTTAGTTTGTCAAGATCATGTAAGTACCTTGAAATCGCTTCTTTTGTGTCCGAAAAGAATAGAAAAGCTGACTCCTTTTGTGTGTTTCCTAATGGATAGAATAAAGACACCGTTGAATAATCGTTTTCATGCACCATCATATCTTCAGGCAATGCATCATGCCGAGACATATTACAAATTGATCTCAAGCGTAGACATGCGTAAATTTCCGCTCACAAAGTAAGAAGAGGATATGAAACTAGTCTAAGAGGGGGTACAGCGATCTCAGCAATGATATACTCCTTTAAAAAAAGAATCGACGATGAGATTTATGCCGACTTTGAGGCTACGTTCCCCGAGATCGACGTTAAACACCTTAACGATGCTCATTTCAAGTCATCTGAGGCCAAAGAGAAGTGGCGCAAGTGGATTAACAAGTACGAGAAGCGCGTAAATGAGTTTAACTTCGGTACTTTGATTCGCATCGATTATCGCGATGATTATTTGGAGCAGAATACCATGTTTGGTAAGGAAAACCAACGAAGAGGCGTGGAAGAAATATCCTGTGACTTAGTATTTCCTTGAATGCAAAATTAGGTGTCCGTATGCAGGTACAATGATATAACCCACATACACAGTTTAGGAAGGCACTAATACACGTGCGACATAGTTCTATGCCATTGAGATTGCTCGCAATAAGAAGGGACTGAATGAGGAAATGCGTCAACAGCTGAAGGCAGCAAAGAGCTCATGAAAAGACAATTCTCCAATAAAGACAATAATTCGTTTTAGATCTAGGGATTCAGTGGGATACTTATCACCCCGCACAAACAGACGAGATATCCGGAGATTGTTCAACCTTCATGTTGTTCCGCTCCGTGTCTATAAAAAGGGTAAAGATGGGCACCGAGTAGGACAAGGCGTGTAACACTCCCTCTTTTTCCGTTTTCTCCCAATCCATTGTATAAGACCATGTCCTCAAGAGTTTCTGCTGCAAGCGCGCGATTCCTCACTCGAGGTCGACTGCTGACAATGGGAGCCTTTGCGGCTACCTCTGGTGCTGTATACATGTCAACTGTTGCGCAGCGCGCTCCTGTGCGGGCCGAGAAACCGCTCGTCTTGTGGGAGTCTCTACCGGGCGAAAATATCCCAGTTAGACAGGGGCTGGCGAAGTTGCGAGGCACCGTCGCCGAGCAGCAGTTCAGGACATCGTTGTCTCAGAAGACCGAATTCGACGTGGTGATTGGTAACGTCTAATAAAAAAAGAGAGAGATTTGACAACCGAATCTAAAATATCGCTGTTAGTTGGCGGTGGTATTGTGGGCCTGGCTACAGCCCGCGAACTGCTGCGGCGCTATCCAACTATGACGGTGGCCGTCCTTGAGAAGGAACGAGAAGTAGCAGCCCATCAGACAGGCCATAACAGTGGGGTTATCCACGCCGGTATCTATTACCAGCCCGGGTCACGCATGGCGCGCACGTGTGTCCGCGGCGCCGACCTGATGTATGAATACTGCGCAGAGCACGATCTGCCCATCGAGCGCTGCGGCAAATTGATTGTGGCCGTGAACGAAAAGGAGCATCAGCAAGTCGAACGGCTCTTCGATATTGCCTCGAAGAACGGTGTCAAAGGACTCCAGGTCCTGAACAGCGATGAGGTAATTTTGGCTAAAAAGAAGCGTTTATTCTCCGGAGCTTGCGGGAAGTTTAATTGTTCTCCCGCGTCTTTTTTTTTTTTTACTGCAGATCCGTCGCCTGGAACCCAATGTCGAAGCGTACTCTGCTCTATATTCGCCCAACACGGGTGTCACGGACTATGGTCTTGTCGCTCAATGCATTGCTAACGAGATTATTCAATCTGGGTATGTAGTAAAAGAGCGGTCATGCAAGATCCTTCCCCACCCGTTTTTTTTTTTTTACACCCGCTTATTATATTCATAGTCGCGCTGAGATCAAACTGGCTTTCGAAGCCATCCAATTTGACAAAAGACCTGATGGCAGGATCGAGGTACGAAAAAGAGATGCTAAATTAGGCACTATTTGTACGACATGTGCCCCGTGACTGAAGGCGAGGAATGGGGGTTGTGGGTTATATAATAGATTCTGGGCAAGGAGCCAAACCAACGCGGGCCGGGTCTCAAGGTTACAGCGAAGAATGTGATCACTTGTGCTGGGTTCTACTCTGATCGCGTTGCTGGCCTCGCGGGCGGTGATGCTTCTAAGGCACGCGTAGTCACTTTTCGCGGCACGTATTATCAGCTGAAGCCCGAGTACCGTGGTGTGTGCCGAATGAACATTTACCCCGTCCCCAGTGGCGGCGGAATCCCGGTCGGTGTCCATTTCACCCCCACGGTATGTACCGAAAATGTCCAGGACGTTTTTTATTCGTCCCGCATTAACCATATATCTATGCTATTAAGGTCAATGCGCGCCGAGGCATTCAGATGATTGTCGGACCAGGCGCTTGCCTCACCTTCTCTCGTGAGGGCTATGGCTTCTTTGATGTGGATCTGAAAGATCTCTGGGATTCTCTTACCAACCCGAATTTATGGGCTTTTGCGGCCAAGAACCCTGGACTTTCAATTGGTGAGCTGTACAAGGACTTGAACAAGCGTGCGTTCCTGCGATCCGCTCAGGCCTTCATGCCTGGTTTGACCGAGGATATGGTCGAGGAAAGCTTTGCAGGCGTCATGGCACAGGTGTTTGAGGACGGTGGCATTGCTGCCAATGACTATATCTTGGAACGCAAGGTAATGGATGGTAAGATCCTCTGCTTGCGAAATGCCCCCTCTCCTGCGTGCACCGCGTCTCTCGCAATTGCCGAGATGGTGGCTGATACTGCGGCTGAAGATTTCGGATGGGATCAACAGCAGCAGCAGGAGCAGAAGGAGAATAAGATGGTGCAGAACTAGACGATCCTGGCCCAGGTGGCATAGACACAGTCGTAGACGGTTGCTTCTGCTCCCTTCCTCCCTTCCTCTATCTCTCTCTATCTCTCTCTCTCTCTCTCTTTTCCCCGCTCTCTTACTCTTCCTTAGATCTATTTGCTTTTCCATCATCCTTTTACTCCTACTGCTTTATGTTTTGTATACGATTAGAAAAACACAGGCTCCCTCCATATTTACTTCGTCCAGCTCGTGACAAGTATATATATCCATATAAATATCTTTGCATATACTCTGTCAAATAATATGCACAAATATTAAAAAGACGGATTTCTTTGCTTTTTTCATCAACGTACCAGACTAACCCACGTGCTGTGGTGACCGAAGACCAGACCAACTGAAGCATCGCTGGTGATGGGGGCGGAGGAGAAGGGAAGTGATGGATCATCCCGGTTTCTACCGCAATTCGGAATGACGACGGATCAAGCACCACACGGACAGGAAAAAGACTGCGATGGGGGTGGAATAAAACGATTAGGGATAGGTACACAAGCCACCAAAGACAAACAGGCAGGGAATCTACTCTTCATATGACAAGCATTGAAGCTGTATCTCGAAACTGATGCGCGGCCTGTTCCCAAGTCAATTCGCATCGGCGGCCGTCGCCGTGTTGTTGTTATCTTTGATGTGATACAACGGGGAAACCGGACGAGTTGGCAACTTGCCAAACTGGGAACATTTTCTAATTCCGGACTCAGATGTGCTACTTTGGGCGAATTCAAAGATGTTGGAATAAAGTACAGAATATGCCCCATACTCAGTCGATTCAGGAGGGGCTCTGCGGCGTATCATTGAAGGTGTAACGGTCTCGAGCCATCAAGAGATGATACACAAGGAGTCCTGGTCCATTAGCATGTACATAAATACAAATATCATCATAGGTATCAGGCCAACCTAGGGCAGGGTAAGGTCAATGATCCAGGTGGAACAATGCTCAACGATGTCATTGGTATCGCTGTGCCATTTCAAGATATCCAATCAGGATGAGATTGCTAGGGAATTTCCATGACTCTATTCTGGTGATGTACATAATTCGAGCACAACGAGCATGTTTGGCAACATGCAGACTGGTGCAAGAAAAGCAACCTTCCGTCACTGAGATGAATATCATGCCTCAATATCCGTTACACAATAACTGGTCCTAAGTCAATAATTATGACAGCCATTCGTACTTGATTCTTTTCCTGACTTGTTTTGCTATGTGGGCAAAGCACTCTGTAGCGTCTTTTTCAGAGATTTATGGCGATGTTCACCTGTCAATGGCGTCAATGGCGTCGGAAGACCTGAATCACTGGCTGGTCTCATCCCTCATATCAATACATGAGTAAGCGCTTTTCACTCTTTGGATGAATTTGAACCAGGGATATCTGTCGAAACGAAGTGATATGCCTTCGAGTATTAATGATTTTTTTAACAAATCTCCACCAACGGAGTCATATATCAAGCCGTGAGTCCGAGTCAAGATCAAGACCATTTGTACAGATGAATGCTGCTGCCAAAGTACTGAAGAAACATCTTTCTTCGCTCAATGTCCTCCTTTACACACTTCGTTTTCCCAAGGTAAATTTCGTACACATGGAATCGAATAAAAATTAAGTCGATATAAAAGGTTCATCATCTCTTCCCCCCGTGTAAGCTTTGTAAAATCTCTGAGCAAACGCAACTTAGTTGATCGGGTTATACCCATAAACGCAGAAAGAAGGCTCTTTCAACAAAGAACAACGTCCCCTTGTCTAAATTGGTAAGCCAACGCTACGCTACCTTATTTACCAATCTTTTTGATTTAGGTATATATCTTAGAGAGATACATCCTGATCTGACGGCTAGGTATCCCAAAAATGACAAGCCTTTAACATCCTCTCTCAGCCTGTGAAACCAAACCTTGAACAAGCAACAAAAAAAATGAGTCTGTTGCTTAATTGCTTTGATATGAGCTCGTTGGTCATAATCACAGGTCTTGCCATTACTAACATGGCTTGAATATTATTCGAATGGCCCAGATGTAGGCGATATACGTAGAAAAAACGTGCCCATGAGCAGGACGTCCATTGGATAGATCCCTCTTTGCGAGTTGAGTCAAAAAGATGGCTGTGGCTATTGAGAACTACAAATGGCTCTGGCATCCATATCTTTGGATCTCCGGCTTTTAAACCAGATCAAGCGCACATTGGCGTCTTCTTAATCGATCCCAAGATCGGTTCTTCTGGTTGTGACTTTATCATTACGTAGGTCGGCTATCAAGCAAAAAGGAACGAGGTACATGGTGGTTTTTTTTTTTTTTACAATAGGCCAGACGAAGCATCCATTGCGAGATGTTTACTACTTTGAAAATAAAGTACATAGAGGCTGAGATTATGAGTCGGTGGATTATTGTTGTCTCATTGAACCTGGCATTCAACAGGTATATCGTTGCCTTGGCCTGTAAGAAGGATCTGCTCCACAAGATTCCTGCGTCCTTGGGAAATTTGAAGACGCTCAGTTAACGCTGCAATTGTTGCATGAGAAAAGCTTCGACTGCTACTCGTACTTCTATTGTTCTCTTGCAAGCGGGCAATAATATCGTCAACGTCATACATCAGTGAAGATTCCGAGTAGGATGTTTGCAACGTCGGATGCGTCTTGCGGGACGTTGTAGGCATGGCAGACGTGGGCGAGAAAATTTTTATACTATCGTCAATACCAGAGACTGCCATGACAGGCATATATGGATGTCCCTATGAATAAAGACGTGGTAGTTAATATGGCTAAAGGTCCAAACCCCCTCCTTTTACTGTATGCGGAAACCATTACCATAACAATGTTGACAGTGTCCTCGTCGCCGCGTAAAAGCTGTACAATCTTTGCTGTCTTCTTATCCCATACGAAAACGTAGCCGCTTTCCGAGCCAGAAACAATATATTCGTCATGGAGACCATAAAAGTTAACATCTTTGACTGTCTGGATATACCGTTCAGAAAAAGAAGTTAATCACCGCCATAATAAAAGGCTATTACCTACCATAAAGTTACATAGACCAACGTATTTCTTCCGGTGTGCAACAATGCCAACCTCGCTTTCGAGTTCTGCGATTGGTCGAAATGCTTCATCATCATCATCATAGTAATCAATATCCTCATCAGTGGAATTTCCCGCGTCACTGGGGTCATCCTCCTCGCTGGATGCATCCTCCTGTCCAGGTTGCCCCTGTTCCTCCTCGCTATCCTCTGTTTCTTCATCTCCCATGAAAGCATCACCTTCGTGATCGACCTCAGCCTGAGCCTGATCTGCGTTCATCGATATTATGGTAGAGTGGCCAGAATGTTGGGTATCAGAATCGCTCTCGCCGTTCACACTAGAGGTCTCCATTTCGATATTCTCGTCATCGCTCACGCCAGATGTGCTGGAGCTTTCACTTGGGCTAGATGCGACAGAGCTGCGTTGTGTGTGGGCGATGGCACTGTCATTATATGAAGGGAAGATGCTGTACATGCTTTCAAGCCACTTCCATCGATCAATATTTGAGTCCAACGTAAGTGTCTCTTGGACACCTTCTTCGTTAAATCCTTCACGAAAGAGGGCTGACTGGATATCATGATCAAATGCATCAAATTTCTGTCCCCAGCTTTCACTTGTGGTAATATTTTCGTCGGTGGGTTGCGACACTGATACATGACGTGATGTGTAGATGTTTTTCGCGCTCTTGAGGTACCGTGCTGCTTTCCGTAGCCAGAGCTCTCGGTCTTCGCATCCATTTGAGCGCTGGCCTCCTGTTGCAATCCAAAGTCCAACGGCAAGGCACCAAAACCCGCTCACTGTCCGGATATCGAACGCAGCAGCTTCAGCTTCACGAATTAGAGTGCGAGAGGATGCGATTTCTTCCTCCCGATAATCGGCATCTGCGAAATCCAGGGCCGGGTTTTCGTGCGCCCTTCTTAACCGGACTGCTGTCATCATGCACAACGCCCATATCTTCTCAACCATAACTTCCTCTATTGGGCCTCTTCTGCTTGATACTTTATGCTCTGCAGCAGCCAACGCGTCGTCTATATCACTGATTACACTTGACAGCTCGCCATTCCGAAATTGACGAATTATTTCTCTTCGTTCATCCAGCGGCGCGTAGTCCTGATTATTGCGCTTTGGGCGAGAAGAGGATTGTGCGCGAGTATCTGTAGGTGATCGTTCGATAGGCGAATCATGCATATCAAACAAGTAGATTCCATCCGACATCCAGCTGCCAATCAGCTTCCAATATGATCGATGTTAGTGTAAGCGGCTAATCCTTTTCGGTACCCATGGTCATCTCCCTACCTCACGGCCATTAGATTCACTGAATTTGCAACCAGATACGATTTTCTCTCGATGTCGAATGCTGTCATTGGTCGAGGTGAAGCGCTTTATACATCTCGACTCGACATCATATTGCATCCGTTTCCCCCCTCCACGACTCCCTCTGCCGACCATACGTCGGTCGTGAAGGAATATATAGTTTTCTCGTCCGGCAACAATGAAGTATTGTGGGTATAGTCGGTTGAGAGACATGGTGTACAGGCCAACATTATAATCGCCATAGTCCAGGAGCGGCTTAGGGCAGCCTTGTCCGGCATCGAACCTTTCAGGACGTCCATGCGGTCTTGATGGAAGCGCCCGACCGAAAATAGTATGGATCGAATGAGGAGAGCAAACGTGGGGCTGACGCAAGTCGAAATGTCGCACCGTTCCTTAAAATTGCAAACCGTTAGCTTACGCTTCACGATTTAGCACCCATTTCGGCGTACCATCCTCTGAGCAGGTCATAAACTCAAAGGGGTTATTATCGATTGCGATCCGCTTAGTTGTGCTTCTGTGGCAAGTATAGACATGCCTCAATCGACCCTCTTCGGATTCATTCACGTCGAAGACCCGGACTTCAGCATCACCTGCTACGGTCACTATGACCCGATCCGATGTTTCCGGCATGAATTTCGCATTGAAGATGTTGTCCCGGTGGCCTAAGAACCCGGTCGCATACCGCCACTGTTGTTGTCAGAATGGATATCGGTCAACGCGACGTTGTCCACTCACCGGTTTCGATTGAATATGCCAGTTGATAGTTTTCATAAGTCTTCCAAACGTTCACACGTCTATCATCTGACCCCGACAAAAGCTTGTCGCCACCTCGGGACCAGCTTTCTCGACGTCAATAGCGAAGCCCAGGTGAGCTCACACATATCAGAGCTTACTATAAAGTATTCACACAGCCCGTGTGATCTTCCAACTTTTTCTCTAGAGTCAATCGATCGATCCAATGGCGGTCGCCATAGATGCCTTGCGCTGACAAGGTGAAATTCGAGATCTCTGTTAATAAAGAGAAGGTGGCTCGGTTATATATGTATGTCACCAACCAAAAGTATTTCCCGAGAACCCTAGCCTCGGTTTGAATCGTAAGCGATTTAGTTCTTTTTCAAGCAAGAAATGCTGGATAGTGAATGACATATTTTATCGAGGACAAAAAAAAGCTCACACGCCCCGTCTCTGGAATTACGTGCATTGATTTACAACGCAATCTGGGTTTAAATATGGACATGCACGACACACAAAAAGCGTCAAAATAAAACGTCGCATAAAGGCCGAGACATACCCGTTAGTCAACAGAAATATCAGCCCCATCCTAATCTTCAACTTACCCCGAAGGTAGCTAGGTGTGCCATTGCGGTAACAATGGCGGAACAGGGAGGAAGGACCGAGAAGGGACGATGACGGACCAACTACAACACCAGCGGCAGAAGCATCGGGGGAAGCAACGGAGGAAGCAGACCAAGACAAAAGCACCTCGACGAAGCCATAGTGGGAGACCTGCCAAACCACGGTCCCACCCAAAGCCCATATCCTCTCCTCTTGAGGCACTTGGGTTAGGCTGATATCGCTATCTACAGAGGATCCGAAATTAGTAGATTGCAGAATGGAACAAGGATAACCTATTGTCTTTTACTTTGTGTTTGATAACTGACGAAAGCTGCTCAATCCGATTGAGTTCAGGCGAGAATGGCAGAAGATAAGCACATTGATATCCTCGACACTCGATGTATTTAGCGATATCCTGAACATTATGTATAGGTGCATTATCCATTATAAAATAATGCTCTTACACTCTTCATTGAGAATGCGCGAACGACCCTTCGAGTTAGGTTTTTTAAAGATGCTTCCAGGGTCCTTCTCGTACAGTAATGCCCATTGCTGGACTGAACGAACATGGATTCCTAGCTGTTTTGCAGCAGCTGATGCGCTCAAGACCTTCTCAAACATCACTTTGAAAAATCTGACCTTGCCTTGGTCAGTATACGCTGTGTAACTGTGATTGATCCCCGCTTCTTCCATCCTTTCGCTTGGGAATATGTGTGGTAGCAAGATCAGGGTTATATCTGCAAGATATGCTGTGCAGATATTCAGTGTGAGGACAAATGGATTGCAGAGAGTACATTTCTTTATCAACGACATGATCTTGGCCATCTTCATAGAAAAATACATAGGTTGCTCATTTAAGAATGTAAAAGTATATAAAAGGGATGGAAGCGACCTCTTTCGGTGGATGCATGTGGCATTTTGTGATCCTGCGACTTTAGAACTGGCAAGGGTGCGACTTTGATTTGGCAAATGGTGTATGTATTTCCGTAGATTCGGCCAGAGAAGGCGACTATAGCCCTACAGTACATTGCTCATCAGTATTTCACAGGGTTGTATATTCGTTTTTACCAAGTCAATGGAAATGTATACCAAAAAAAACGATGACCGACCCATGTCGAAATCCTCAGGGCATGATATATTTAGCGATTCTCATAGGTACATTGTCCGTTACCAAAATAACAGGGACTTCATATGTTTATATTTACACGCCTCCTGCATCTCGGCATGTATGAATTCGAGATAAGTTACAGTTAGAATTCACTGAGAGTGTCAAACCCTTTTTGTTTTCTTGGCGTATGAAAATCAATCCTAGAGGATAACAGTGGTATGCGGTTAATGTAGAAAGCCATTAATTATATTATTCTATCAGCAAGTACTACCCGGCACTCTCGAGATATCAGCTCATTGTTTGAAACCACCTATTGTTTTATTAAATGGCCCTATGAAAACTGCGTACTTCTCACGGAAGACTGAGACCTTACAAACTGCCTTAACTTTACGTACTCTACGCACCAGAAGGGTTCCGAGAAAAGTTATGATCTCGGAATCCATCAACTGCAGGCTACGATACTAGAGTCACGAAGCACTTGACAACGGCAAGGATTCACCGTCAGGGTCATTCTTCTTTCACGGCTCGGGGATATGGGTAGCTACAAGTTCAGAGCTGCCCATACAAGATGTATGACACCAATATTATGTGAGAACAGATAGATTGATGAGACTACGCTTCCCTCCTCAACGACATAGTCCATTGCTTCAGGGCAGCCGCATTCATCAGCAACATGACCCTGCCCGTCTTTGTAAAGACGCTGATTGCTTATTTTAAAATGTTTGATGAGGATAGCTGACGTATATTTATAGAGATGAGTTTCCCTAGCTCTTTGTACGCCGTCTTTTTCGACGTCTCTGCAAAGATGTCTCGGCGGATCCTGCTTTTTGAATCGTGTAGCATGTAACTTTGATTTTAGGGATCTGTCTATATTAGCGACGGCTTCTTCGTGCGATAATGATGACTTAATGATCAATGGTATTTGCTCTGGAGCGGCTGATAATGAGGGGGTATCGTCACTACATTCGTCCAAATGAGAGCGAGAATATACATGGTTGTGTCTTCCTGACTTCCGTTACCTTGCTGACATCTGTGCTGGTCCTTAACTGCTGTGCGATCCATTCATGGTGGAATGCCTCCTGAGGTTGCATGCGTCGCGAAGGATCCCATCGAAGGCATTTCTTGATAAAATCCACAAATACAATATCCGGACATCCTCGCAGCATATGAAGTAATGTTTTTGATCCTGGCTTTCGCTTCTTTCCGTGGGCGCTTACAAATGGACGTGGTCGCCCATCGAAATCTATAAATCATGATTTCTGGTTAGTATCGTCGAATTTTTTTAATTCCGCTTAGTTTGGTCTTGCCAAAAAAGAGGGCACGTCGTGTGCTCTGTTCAATAATATGGCGGGGTGGGACACCAAGTACTTCCATTATGCATCCAAGCTGGTCCTGCTCGGTGTCACCAGGGAAAAGAGGGACCCCTGCATAAAGCTCTGCGAGGATACACCCTAAGCTCCACATATCAATGGGTCTCCCATACGTGATTCCTAAGTACTCTGACAGTTAAGATTCCCTGCCCAATCCTAGCGCGATTACATGCCCGTACCAAGTATAACCTCCGGAGCACGATAGAACCTGCTCTGGATGTACGTGTACACTATAACGAGGGTAACATCGTACTATTGGATTAACATCGTAGTGTCTATGCATGTTTTCTGCGTACCTTTTTCATTTTCAAAGCAGCTGCTTCCAAAATCGATGACCTTGATGGTACTTTTGGATGGATGCTTCAACAAGATATTCTAAGGAACAGAATTTATACATCTGCGTTATAGCTGGCGTCGCTAGTTTTAAATTTACCTCAGGCTTCAAATCACAATGTATCACCTTATGTTGCTCGAGAAGATATAGAGACTTCAGAATCTGGATAGCAAATCTTTTGCGCTGCATCAATTATGCTACTGTTTTGGAGCGTCTGCACAAAAAAAAAATTACCTGCGGATCAAGCTTAGACTAAAGCCTTGGAAGTCGTTGCTTTTGATGAACTCGTACAGATTCATACTCAGACACTCAAACACCACGCACATGTGGTCTCGGAAATAAAAATAGTCGATCATTCTAATGTTATGATGCCGATCATCTGGGTCCTAAATTTTGAGCGTTTTATTACTTTATTTTCTCCGTTACGTTGCATACCGACTTACCCATTCGACTAGCTTTTTGAGTATCCGAACCTCTGTCAATGCCTGACCTTGGAAGCGTCTCTTGTTGCGAACCAATTTGATGGCAACATACTCTCCCGTCTTGTGATCGAGACATTTCACCACTTGTCCAAATGATCCTCGACCCAGGCGTTTAAGTATTTCATATCGGTACGCCAACTGATCATGAGCAACGAGATGATAATCACCACGCTCATCGTCATAGCCGTAATTAAGAATCGGATTGTCGCATGTGCCTTTCACCTTTTTAGCGTGCGGCCCGAAAAAGTAGATTTGTTCGTATTTTGCAATTTCACGGCGCTCGTACTCGGAAAGGTACTGTGAATAATACCGTAGAATTGTCTCTACGCTTTTCGAGGAACGCTCGCGTGGCGGTGAGTCTTTTGTTACTGAACCGCCACTTTCATTCGGCGGCCAATTGGATCGGCTCATTACTGCTTCCATGTCGGGAAGCGAAAACTCATGGCCGTAGTCACCGTGGACTCCCTTTCGGTGGGCACTTGGTAGCGGAATAGTAGCTTTGTCATTACCTCCTTGGTGATGATATTGCTCAGGGTAGTTTTTTCGTATTTCATGTAATGAGTTTACTTGTCGCACTAGAAGGGCCATCATTAGAAAATACATGCATGTATATATCGAAAAGGGGGATTTTACCTTTCTTATTTTTCATTGGCAGGCATTCCGTGTTAGTCAGATCATTGACAAGACTTGTACTGATGTTGGCATGCAAAGGTGGAATCTGATCCAAAGAATTACTCATATCAGCCTTTAGACTCCCATAAGGACCCTCTCGGACAGAAGCCTGTGGTCGCAACTTGGGAGATAATAAATGGTGAGTCTCGTTGCTGTGGTGTTTGATATTCTTATCCACAACTGGCAAAGACTGACTTTTCGAGAGTGCGAATGTACTCGGGCCAGTCGCTGTCCCGTCGTCAATGGATATATCGCCGCTGATGGAGCCATGTCGCTGTTGGTCAGTATGTCGAGATAAACAAGAAACAGAGGACCCTCTTATTGTTACTGGCATGGATGAGCGATGATTATCATTGCCAACTTTGGGGGTCGTTGACATCATTAAATCGTCGCAGCTGGTTACACCATTGTCAGGGCAAGCTATTATAGTAGCGGAGATTGGTTTCGCCTTGCCGTGGTTTGCGTCATTACTTGGGATTGACACTATTCCAACCGGCTCAACCTTTAAAGGCGGTAAAGGAAGATACGGTACGGGTGGCGGTGTTGCCAAACTTCCTGGCAGTGTCTACAGCATTGTTGTGTTCACACCAGTCCATCCGTGGGAAAAATCATATCCGTACCTTCCCGCGACGGCGTGTTCTGAGAAGAGTCTTCGTTGTTCGAAGAGCTCCATTCTGCTCCTCTGCATTGTTTGTTCGACCGGTCGTGTCCGAACTGTTGGGGGTCTTTGGTTTCTGACATTCTGTAGAGAAACTCATTTTCTTCAGTAAAGAACGGGCACCTTTCCTGAATGACGCATCAAAGCCCGTCGAAGATTGACGTCCTCCTGCAAGTTTAGCTCCAGCAGTTCCAATCCTCCTCGCACCAGGAAACCAGCTGACTCGGTAGTCATTTGCATGCTTGTTCTCGCTCAGACCAGTATGATCAGGGCTGAATCCACTACTGTTAACATTGTTGCTGTTGGCATTTTCATTTGATGATAACCAGTCCTCTGGCAGGTGTTCAATATTCCACTTATACTGGTAAAAGGAAACCACATGAAAACTGAGTTCCTTGAACGAATTCGTATATTACAAAACTTGCCTCAGGCCCCATATCTTTTCCTGTAGCCTCGTGAAGAGGTAAATTTCTTGGAACAGCAGGTACTGTTGGTACATCTGAATTATCATTCGATTGACCAGCAGTATTTGCACCATTTAAAGCTTTCTGGTTCAGCTGCTCTATAACATTTCGTGATGTAGCATCAGTTGTCGAGCGACGCCTCTGCCTCAATGGATAGTCCGAAGAAAGAAAATCGTTGACCTCGTGTGGGTAGCTTGACGAGACATTCGACATGCTTCTCTTATGCTGACCTACTGGAGAGAAGGAGAGCGCGGTGTTGTCGGGGATATTCGATTGGCCTTTGTTGCTAAGGCCGAGCTTGGTCTTGACATTATTAATGATATCCTCTGTCAATGCTTGGTCAGCCTGCAATGCAGACTTGTGGCGTAAAGCAGGTACTGTCAGGTCTGATCGATACGTTTGTCGATGTTGGTGGTGGCAATTCACATCTCGTAATGAAACGCAGGCGTCGATGATTTCATTCCTTATCTGCTCAATATCAACATTTGGCAAACTAGGCGGTGACCCATCCTTCTCCTTGACAGGCGGTGGAGGAGGAGGAGATCGAAGAGCACGTGACCTAGAGCGAGATGTGCGCAAACTGCTGTGCGATGACGATTTCGATGCTGGCTTGCCTAAACTGTTGCTACGTTTAATTTGAAAGTCTTCTCGCCCAGACGATGGTGATGATTCTGCTGCTTTCTGATCGGGCATAGATCTCGCTTTAGACCGTTTTGAGTTCTTGCGAAGTCTGCTCACAATTGTCTTCTTGCTATAATGGTTATCACTTATACCACTATCTCCTCCTTCTGAAGAATTCGCACGAAGGTCTAGCCTCGATTGGGCAATGGAAATTGCTGAGCGAAGATCAGCTACCAAAAGTTGACTGGATTCAATATTAGCTTTTATCTCTGAGTCAGACATGATGATGCTCTCCATATTTGCTGTCGACGAATTCTCTTGCGTCAGGCGAAGAAGGGGACGATGATAACTATTGGTGTCGTACGAAGATGGCATGACCCAAGTATCAATGGTGCCCTTTCCTGTTTCAGCATCACTTTTTCTGGAGTTGAGCGTTATTGACTCATGTGATTCTGGAGGTCGAAACTGCTGGTCGCCTTGGCGTGATTTGGTTCTTCTCCGTTTGAGGTCAAATGAACCAAGTATGCTCTTCCGTTGCGATGTCTTATGCCGTCCAAGTTTAGATTCGGTAGACTCCGATTTCACTTTTAGCCGGTCGTTACCGTTGCTTGCAGGCGATAAACTAGGCATGGTATTTTTCCAACCGTTGGGTATCTCACTAACCGCCTTTCTTCTGAAAATATGGTTTGGCACGCACAGCAAATAAAGCACGGAGTTTTCAATGGAGTATGGGTATTAGCCTCGAGAAGAAAGTTGTTTGGGAGATGGCTGTCGTGAGCCGCAGGAATGAGGGGGTGCACGACCTGCTGTTCTGCTACTGTTAAGTCGGCTGCGCAATCCTCCCTTGGTACCATCCATGGAACACTTACAAGACCACAGCTTTAAATTGAGAATGGAAACGCTATCGATTGCTCGAGATGAATGAGTGAATGAAAGAATGAATGAGGATTGTGAAGCCCAAAAGCAGACGAGCGGGGATATGATTTCAATTAATGGGCGAAGCCAAGTCGGTGGTCATTTCTCATAGCTTGACAGCAGTAGATAGGCTTACGTTCATCTGCACGCTTGTACGTCTATCTTGTTGATCCTCTGAAGGGAATAGTGCAGAATCCCTATAGTAATTTATTCCCCCGTTAACAGAGTCAGTCTTCTTCATTATATTGTCATAACACCAGCAAAAAAGACAGGAACCTTTGTACCGTAGAGTCTGCTTCAGGTCGAAACTCGCATTTTCTCGCAATAATTGAGCGTCCGATCGCTTAGCCCACCGACAGCATACAACCGACTATAGTGAGTGCCTTGCTATTGAAGAACCCTCGAAGCATGCTTAAATTTAATAAAATGATTACGTCGCACATTAGATAACTTTATGATGTCGTCCATAGTGTTCTCCCCGTTCTGCTAAAAAATCGCTCTCAAGAAATGAAGTGTGTTTGTCGGAACATCGCCGATTGCTCCCGGTAAGTCGTTATGTAGGCGTATAAAAAGTCGGATATATTTTCCATGTACGCTTCTCCCATAATGGGTACACACAGTGGTATGGTGTACGTACATGTGTTGCGTATTTGTTAATTTTATTATACTTAGGGTGTTTTATTGTTGTACTCAGGCCAGTGTGGAATATTGGATATCGTAAACAAGTACCAATGAAGAAGATGGTTTTTGGGCTGGATCGTTTGCCTATTTGATTGATCCCATGTGTCACAGGATCTACGGTTCAGTGGCTTTACATCAGGCACATCCCCATTTTCATTGTATCTGCTAATGCATGCATGTTCTGTGTCTCATATATCCGAGTATGAAGGTAGTTGGCAGCGTGATGTTCGGACATTTTGGTTCTCACAAAGATTGCAGTTAATGTCAATTGAGACTAACTTAAAAAAAGGCTTGCTTGGGATTATGAAACTTCTGCTTCTCCATGCCGGTGACATCGGGGGCAAGAGAATTCAATTTGTCGCACAAGTGGAAGCGGTCGCCTGCTTCCTGTTGATGAAATAGAAGGTCACATATCTGATGAGAGGGCAGCAGGTGAGCCCCAGCCGGAGGAGCGTGGAGTTGGACATTGCTATAGAGAAGCTGCAGCTACGAAAGCAGCTGCACGAGTGGCAGGAAGCTTCCGATTGATCCGACGTAATCTTTGTTTACTATCCTCAGTTTATCAAGCTTGGCGTCAATCCCTTTATTTTATGGACACCATTGAAGCTCCCTTACAGAGCGGGACAACGCCGCCGAAGCACTTGGTGACACCATGTACCGGGGCCGACCAGGAATAACCCGATGACCATCAGGTTGCACACACGACAGCCCAAACATAACTCGTTCGTTCTTTGCATCTTGCCTCCACATTCCCTTTTCCTTTAATTTGCTTATTCTTGGTGCGCTATGTCGTCAAACCTACCACACAGTAACGGCCAGACCAGACATGTCACCATCGAGACCCCTGTCAAGACATGCGAACCTTGCCGGCGCCGCAAAAGACAATGTAACGGCGCTAGGCCATGCTCCCGCTGCTCAGAGTCGCATATTGAATGCGCTTACAGCGTCGTGTCCGAATTGCCTCGCTCCGTGTTCACCACTAACACCGCACGACGGTTGAGCTCAGGCTCGGCCTGCGAGACCTGTCGCAGACGAAAAACGAAGTGCGATGGTGGTAGCCCCTGTGGGTTCTGTTCTAGTACTGGTATCGAATGCGTCAACAACTCCGAGCGAAGGAAACGAGCCTTGGGTATTCCGAGCACCGCTCCACAGCCAACCAATACAGTGCCACAAGATCCAGCTGCTATTGACCGCATTGAGGATCGTCTACGACGCATTGAAAGGCTCATGACCGCCTTCTCGCCGAGTACTAATGGTACCCTCGGATCTGCACAGGCATCCGTTAGCCCGCTCCTCGGTAGTTCTCCACCATCATCTTCAGCACGTGTTATGCGGCAACATCGTCACTCAGTTCAGGGCATCAGTGTTGCTAAGGAGCAAGCAGAGCTACATACAGCGTACGCGCTGAAAAAAAAGAGAGAAGGTATAGAGACTGGTTTTTTGTATTAGCATAGAGGATGCTGAACAGTTTCTCCTGCAAGGTCCGTCGCCGCCGCCATCGCCATTTCGTCAAACACCAATATCCTCACGCTATGCTACCCCTCCAAACAGTGGTAGCAAAGGCCATTATAGTCCACCAGATTACACATCATCGCCTCCTCCATCGTCCCTTTCGCCCATCATTTGCCAAACCCCAGCTCAACCATTAACCTCATCCATGTTTAATCTTACGCTTTCCCCATCATCATCTACTTCGTCGACATCCAATAATTCTTCTATGCTAATGCCGCCGCTCTCAAGCTCTCTTTCAGCAGCAGTTTCGACTGGTACACACCATGGCTTACAGCCGTCTGCCCCTGCACCACAGACCGGCCGGGTTTGGGGAACCAATGAAAATGAATGGAAAGTTTCGGTGTCCACCATGCCAAGTTTAATGGGTAGATATACATTAAAATCAGTAGTTCTGCATTGACTAGACCTACTTACACGATGGCTACTGTAGATCAGCTCTCGAAGCGGACATTTGGCAATACGCCTCAGTTCACGTTCCCCCCTTACCCGTTGTCACCCCCACACAGCCATCCACGCCAACAGTCTACATCGCCAGTCGAATGAAAAGCAGTTTTCTATGTATCTAATATACATATTCCATGGAAACATTCCCCAACCACGTTCACACTTAGGTCCATATGCTGACAGTGTCACACTGCTAGGAAATAAAAATGCATACATCGTCTTTTCATGACCCTCTCTCGAGCAGAATCGCTGTCTATAGACTATACAAGCATAAGAATAGGGAAGGAGGCATCATCTGTACACGGTATTATCACTTGACTGACCATGGGGTCAAACAACGGAACTTGCACTGTCGGCGAAGAGTTTCTTTTTCTTACGAGTCGGAGTCACGTAGACAGAAGAAAATTTAAAACATGCGAGATGCTCACAAAGTTAAAAGATGTCGTACTTGCCGGACGTAGGAGGCGTCCTTGTGAGAGCTAAATGGGTTTCTGTATTCCTATCTATAGGCAGAAATCGAGCCTTTTCTGATGACAAGTTGCATTCATCTTTTTATAAATCGATGAAGCGCTGTATTGGGTACGTTAAGGACCTCAAATACCTGCATCGACGATCCAGTACAATAGATGGTTTCTATCAGCGCATCTCCACCAAACGTTGTTGTGCTTTTATTAAGAATACTGAATGACCTCTGTGTCTATTCTTGTTAAAGGTGCGTCAGGGTCCTTTTCATACTGTGATGCCCAACGCTGTGCTGAACGACTATGAGGTTCCAGGTTGCTTTGCAGCAGCTGATGTACTCACGATCCTCAAGCATCAACTTGAGAAATATGACCTGTCTTGATCGGTGTCAGTTGTGTAACAGCACACAGAACCTGGTTCGTTCATTCTTTCCATCATAATGCCTGTATCCTTTCGCCTAGGAATATGCGTAGCAGAAAACTCAAGGTTACCGGTGCGAGGTGTATTACGCAGGTACTTTGTGTGGGAACTAGATGCCTTGCGCTAAGGTTTCTCCTGATCCTATGAATTTAATTTTGGGAAACGCTGCATAGCACTTGAAATAATCATTGTTGGCCAATAAAACGAACAATATTGAGATATTGATAACTGATACATGCTGATATTTGTTACTCCCACAGATGAGGTAAGACTTTGGGCAAATCATGGATGGTACGAATTTGGTAATCGCCGTGGAGTGGCTCTTCCAAATCATCTGTGACATGGACTGTAGTCCATCCCAAAGACTATAAAGCAATACAACTTAAGTGTCAATCTTAAGTATAGACCATCATATTTTCTTCCTTTCATTACCTTTGCAGCGTCAATATTGCTTGCAGAATCATCTACAAGATAGCAGAGGGTGGGATCTTCGATACCCGCCTCAGCCATAGCTTGCTTATAAGATTCAAGTTCTATAGATTAGAAATTGGAATTTCTTTTTCAGAATTCGCTAGGAGAGGATATAACATGCGTTTTTTTTTTGCATACCAGGCTTGCAAGCAAAGTCAGGCACGCGATAATCGGCAAAGGTCATCCCTGACGAATATCCTCAGTACTAGTTTCTCACTCGCTTCAAGTTGAAGCTTCTCTACTTTTAACATACCTTGGAACTGGTCGTCAATACCTAACAATCTCAGGCAGCGCTCACCATGCTAATGCAAAGGGTGAGCGAATAACATCTTTCATGACATTCGTTATACTTACAAGATAATAGGCATTGGTGAATATCCACTTCTTTATCTTCATGCCTTCCAGCATCTGCCTCAAAGCCGGGTCTTGTTTGATGAGGTCATCAAGAGGAAGACTACCATCCACTTCCTTATCTGTTGTTTTTTTATGGACGGAATCTGCAGTTATGATGTGTGGCATTCAGAGAAATACCGAGTCATTACATACCATACTGAAGCGCGTCAACTTGAAAGTGCTTTTGCAACCCCCGAAGAGCAAGGCCATAATCGATGTGGTATCGTGCACGGAGTTCAATAGCTATATGAAATGACTTGCTTGAGGTAATTGTTCGAAACTTCCATTGCACTTGCTCTTACCTTCATGTTCTGGAATTCCCATTTTTACAAAATATTTGACAATCCTGAAGTCTTTCGCATGAGTTATATACGTACATACATGTATATATGGCGTTTCTCTCTCTTTGTCTGGCATTCTATCAGACAAAGATGAGTGTTATAGCCTTACTTTTGCCTCATGAGAAGATGAACGCCGAGCGATTTGTCCTAGGGTGCATCATACGTGAGGCTGCAACGATGGAAAGATGGAGGTTCAACGGGATGATCGGGAAGCAGCTGGACGTACATAGAGACAATTGTCACAATCAAAGAAGAAAACAGGCTCATCGGTAGTCATATGCTACAGAAAAATGGAGGAAAGATCCAGAGATGATGGCAACAACAGCCTGCTCCGGCGTAACTTATTTTCTGTCATTTCCAATGTCGCACGAAGTACAAAACCTAGAAAGGTGTCATGTCAGTACGTATTGTAAAAGACTCCTTCTTAAAAATACTGTTAGGCCCGTTTTCATTCTGCAAGTTGCACAACTGCGTGCGTTTTATTTCAAAAAGCAAAATAATGTCACACGAAAATATATAACCAATGTGGTATGGATAAAGAAGACCGAGGAGAAACTCGTTAGCCAAGGGAAATCATCCGCAAGCCTTCTTACTCTTTAACTTACCCCGAAGGCAGCTAGGTGCACCATTTCGCGAGTGCAGCCTAATCATGGTCCTACCCAAAGCCCCGTATCCTCCCTCTCAATACACTTGGGTTAGGTTGATATAGTTGGTTATCTTCTGAGGATCCGAAATATTAGAAGATTTCAGAATGGATCAAGTTAATACGATAGGGCTGTACATACCGTTCATGGACAAAAGAAAACCACTTACCCAAGCCCCAGTTATTTATCACAAGGTATGCACTAGTTTGGATGATTGTTTTCTTAGAGTGTAATCATTCAAATAAAAACAACATAGCCTCCTCAGAAGTCAAATGGATGGGGTACAAAAGGCAAGGATAAAGTACTGTATGAACGTTTCAATCGCTAGAAGGGCAGCAAGGCGCGGTCTTAGAAAGTAAACAAGCCATGTACCATATCTTTATTGAGCTACCTCAATCCCTAGTGACTCTCTTCTATAAGCTAGAGCACAAGTTGAATCCTCCCATTGATTGGGAGTATCCGTGTCTAGGCTCAGCAGTGCCACATTTTTACTTTTTTTTCGCATACAGGTCTCTGGACCATATCTGAATCATTCGTGAGGAGTAGTAAGCTCGTGCTGACCAGCTGATATGGAAGACATGATGGGCAGTCTACATTCAGGTGAGGTTAACGCCATACGCGCACAGATTATCAATGGTATATACTTACAGGAAGTCGAAGTAGGACGCACTGGGAAGCTATCTTCCCCGCCACTATCATGAGATAAATACATCATACATCTTCATCAGTAACCGCAGAAATACCGAGGTAGAATTCTAACCATTACCTTCATCATACGTTGACTTGTATCTAATGCCGGCCGAGCTATCGACGATAAGATCTCGGTCGCCTGCAATGATTAACGAAGGAAGTAAAAGCTCCTTGCTGGTCCGGTGTAGCAAGTCTACAGGCGAGTGAGAGAGTAGGAAATCTGTATCAACCTTATCTTTCATTGCTACTCTCATCGAGAAGAAAGCGGCCCGGGTTTGATCGTTCGCGATATCCAAAGCGCCATTTAACGAAATAAGTCCATTCACCGATGTGTCGACATCCTCAAACCCTTATCATTCCATTCGCATATAAGCACAATCACGGCTTTGGCAGACTAAACCCGCTCCTACCTGGCTGATACTGAGGATCATTGGTAGTAAGGATAGTCATGGCAGCCAAATGACCACCAGCAGAGTCACCTTCCAGACATAGTGTCATTTCAGTTTCTACTCATATTTCCCAACGCTTCCAGCTTACCGGAGAGGACAATAAAGTTCGGGTCACCACCGAAGGTGCTAATCGTCTTCTTGATCCATCTGAGTGCCCGTTTGATGTCGATGAGATGGGTGGGATAAGGGTTTTTCGGTGCAAGGCGATAGCCGATGTTGACAACAAGCTAGCAATGGTTTACAAGTCAGACACATATACAACAAATGCGGAGACTTCGTTTGTCACTTGGCCACTTACCCAATTGTCTTCTGTCAGTAGCATTTTTTCATGAGGGTACAAATGGTTCTTGGTGCCCATGCGCCATGCTCCGCCATGTATGTGAACCTTGAGAGGAAGGTAAATGAAACTGAATGATATCCTTGCAATTGACCATAATGAGTGGTTTGTTAGCGTAGGTACAACAACATACGAGGACAGGGCGAAGACCGCTCTCTTTGGGGGCTTTTGCGCATTTGTAGATATCAAGCGCCATCTTGCGTGGTTGTTCATAATCTTTCGTCAGTGCGATAGCCTCTGCAGATTCTTCATTAGTGGCGTAAGTGACTAGGATGTCAATTAAACATAAGTGACTCTTGTTCTGTAATCTCAGTATTGCCAGAAACGGCCCACTTTTTCCGTTACTCACTGTTCGGATACATAATCAGATCTTCAGGAGTCCAGAAAAACAATATTAAACGTTTGATATAAGCCAAACTACGATATCCTCGTTTGATATGTCAGTAATCATAACAGATAGCGTCTCCTTTTCTGATTCACCTCAAGATACTTTCAATAGGATCAGCAGGCTCGCCACCGGTCAAATCCTTAATGGCTTCCTCGACAACTTCTTTCTCGCCCAAACTCTCTATGAAAAGCATGACAAGAGCAATCATGTTGGCAATATCGATCAGGTACGCGGCATAGGAAAGCTTGTAACCTTTTGTATAATACAAATACAAAAAAAATCAGTCGCTTCCCGGGTATTGTATTACATTCTGTACGCATACGAAATGCCCCAAAGAGGGAAGCCACCACGACGCCAAGAAGCTTAAGGACCAAGAGATGAAGGGGAATCTCGGCAATCATGGATGTGAAAATTCCAATGACGATGAGAAATTTGCGCAAGTACAGGCTTTTCATGACATAGTCGTGGGTAAGTTGTTTGTTAAAGGTGAAAGTAGTAAAAAGGCCGAACGAGAATACGGAAAGTACGTAGGCGGTTGCAGTAAAGGCAGTAATGAGAGCCAACATTTTTCCCAGAGTAAGTAAAGGAGAAGATAAAGGTACGAGAAGGGTAGAGGAAAAACGTCCGATGAAAAGGAGGACGAGAACGGACCGTGGTCGTGCGTCGGGTGACGACTGCTGTGTTAGCATGTGAAAATACTGCTTATTTGTCTGTGGTGGACATAAAACCCAAAGCTGCCACATACCATCCCATTCGCTTACTCCTGTCTTGCTCCCAATCATTCCTTTCCTGTCTTGCCCATCATTGCCTGAATTTATCTTCTCTCATGCAAAAAACAGAAAACGAGAGTCCTACCTCTGTGCGCTGGGCCCCAATTCGCGGCATTCCCATCGAACGAAGGCTTCAAATGCTCGCTGTCTGCACCTGGATCTTCCTACTATTCATTTGTCTCGTCATATTTGCATATTGCTTCACACATACCTTCCTTTGGCCTCTGCTTATAGCCTATGTTATCTTCCTATACACAGACAAGGCGCCTGAGTCCGGCGGACGTCGCTTTGAATGGACCCGCCATATGATCATATGGAAATACTTTGTCGATTACTTCCCTGTCAAGCTTGTAAAAGTACGCTGGAAGCCCTTGTGGCACACCTCTCTTTCCGTCTTCTCGCCCGCTGGGAAGACATGGGGATATATGGTATGGACGGATTGCTAAAATACACCATTAACAGGAACACGACCTGGACCCGGCGAACAATTACCTTTTTGGTTATCACCCGCATGGTATCATTTCCATGGGTGCTTTCGCCAATTTTGCTACTGAAGCGACAGGTTTCTCAGAACTTTTCCCTGGTATTGTTCCCAGCCTCTTGACGCTTTCCAGGTATGTACTTAGAAGGTCTAGTGAAGTGTATGCAGGAACCTCCTGCGTACCAACAGTGGTATGGGTGGTATTAGTAATCGGATTAGCCGTTAACAAATTAGCATTATGCATATAGCAACTTTCGACTCCCTCTCTATCGGGACATAATTTTAGCACTTGGTATTGCGTCTGTATCTCGGCATTCATGCGAGTCGATCTTATCTTCAGGTCCCGGTCGGTCTATTGTGATTGTCGTCGGTGGTGCGGCAGAATCATTAAATGCGCGACCCGGCACGGCAGATTTGACTTTAAAGCGGCGGCTGGGCTTTATCCGCCTTGCTATAAAACAGAAAGCTTCGCTGGTGCCTGTCTTTTCCTTTGGTGAAAATGACCTTTACGAACAAGTGGATAATTCCAAAGGGTCGAAGCTGTGGCTGGCTCAAAAAAAGATGCAATCCTTGCTTGGATTTACTCTGCCATTGTTTCATGCGCGAGGTATCTTTAACTGTACGTATGCCACATTTGAAATTGAGAAATCGAAGAAAAAGGATTTATAAAACTTGTTTTAGACGACGTTGGGGTCATTCCTTTCCGTCACCCAATCGTTACCGTTGGTAAGCTTCGATGATGAGTGAGACGACATTGGACATGTGTTTTGATGCTCTTTTATCCATCCAATAGTTGGTAAACCGATTCCGGTACCAAGGCTAGAGAACGACCAAGCTGAACCCACTCATGAACAATTGGTGGCTGTACAAGAAGAGTATATCAAAGGACTCGAATATATTTACAACAAATACAAGAACATCTACGCGAAAGATCGAAAGCAGGACCTTTGTCTAATTGACTAGAGTGCTTCTTGTGTCTTCCCTCGTCGTGTAGGAAACAGTCGTAATAAATAACAGTGCATCGCAATGCAATCTGGCTACACATTATACTGCTTGAAGCCGAACCTAAACGAGCAGTTTCTCCCCCCCTTCGGCGAATACTAGCTAATAAGGATTGTCACATTCGCTATTTATTAAGATCTTTGATCAGAAGGGAACTTGGGTTTTGAGTTATGACTGAAGTTGGCGCCGTAATGACGACGCCAATGATGCTCAGCCTGTTTGCGGGCCTCATACAGATCATTTTGGACTAAACCACTCGACCGACGTCGCGCCATCGTAAGTGGATTCATCTCGTGGATGGTGCTTGTTTGCTCTTGTTGCTGTGAGTCTCTGCGCTTGTTTACAAAAGCAGCTGCACTTGCTGCGCCAACAACTCCAAGGGTGATAAAAGTCCCCGCGCCTGGCATGATGATGAAGGTGCAGAATTAAATGAGCTATTCCTCCCATTATATAAACGATTTGTTGGGTGGGAACATTCTCACATCCCACTGTGCATCACACGTCCGCTTTAGTGCAAGATTATGCCGATGGGCTCCGCAAGCTGTGTAACACAGCAAGCAAGCAACCCCGAAGAATACGCCCACGCAGCTCCACATTTTTATTTCAGAATTTATACATAGTTTCTTCAGTATTCCTTCTTTTTTTCGTCAATAGAATAGCCACCAGGGCCCATGCTGACCAAGAGCAAGAACCCGCCTACAATCGATAGCGTTTGGAAAAAGTCATACTTCAAAAAGTCGCGTTTAAAATGATTGTTTGTGACCGACCAAAAGTTGTTAATAAGGACGTTGAATACGGAGAGGAAAAGGACAAGGAACATGGCGGATAGCTTAGCCTTGAAGCCGACTGCCACCATGACACAGGCTGCAAGGCCCAAGAGTGAGACAATGGTCCGGATAATACTCCAGTCTCCATGGAAGGCAGAGCCAATAAAGAGAAAAATGAGGAGGATGCGCCCCGCCAACTGGAGATATGTCCGGCGGTTGCTTTCTGACAGTTGTGGCAGAGCAGCGAACATGCGCCTTTGCTTGCCCAGAGAATCGGATAGCACCATAACCAAACCGCCGATCACCGACAGGTTACGCAAGAAAAAGGAGAGGTCGAAAATCAAACCATACCCAAGCGCTTGGGCAACCACAACGCCCAGTAGACCATAAACAGCGTAGTCTGTATATCGCCTTGCAACAACAAACCCAGAACATGCAAGCATGACCTGTGTCGATATGACAGCGAATATTAGAAGGGTTTGGCTCACGCTCACACATTCATTCCATTTCGCTTTTTTGTACCACATACAATGACATTGAGCCCAAGAAAAAGATGACTCAAACCTCTGGGGAAGTGGCGGTGATCTTGCATATACGCGATCTGGTCAGGCCACTGCGTTGTAATTCGTAAAGCATCCTCGAGAAAGGTGACCACAATGAGGAAACGGCCAATCGCCGGAATGTATGGCTTTAGCGGTTGGCCAATCTTATCGATGAACTCCTCGGCTTTTGCGCTGAAGCTCTCTACCTGTTGCTTCAGATCAGACATGTTGCGATTAACAGTGCGACGAAAAAGACAAAAAGAAGGAAAGATCGCTCCGTTGCGCCATTGCTCTCCTTTATATTGCGGACGACTTTAAATTTCATTGGCAGTGGCCGACACGGAAAGGACGGGGGTTGCTGCTCTTTTAAAATCCTGCAGCGAGCTACCCAATCACGACTGTACACAACATGCTGATCATCATGTAGCACTTCAATTATCCTTTACTAACATATATAACGTCGCTGACAAAGGCTCCTACCATTATCTGTCGACGAAAGCCTTACTCCGCTTTAACGTTAATGCAAAAAATTCAAGCGCATGTTGCGGATGCTGTGCGCCTGGTCCGGCTAGAGTGATGAGTCAAAATGATCACAAGTTATTTTGTCCGACTATCGACTTTTGCATATTCTCCATTTCTTCTCTCCCTTGTTTTAATCTCAATACCGTAGCAGCAAGGGCATGTACATCAATCGATGCAAGCATCAAATAGGCATCAATCAAGAGATTCACCGTGGAGTAGAGTAAGCATAACAGGCTCTCTCCCGCCAGAAATTGACGATCAAGGGAATATTGAATATAAGGTTTTAAAAATACAAGGGACAAACACTGCGAATATGAGGAGTAAAATCAACACATCCTTTTCATTATTTAGTTAAAACTCATCGACCCTACCAATGAGCGGCTGGATCACCTCATTACACAACTAAATTGGAGGTAAACTTTTGGACGACTAATCTGACCTTCTTATTAAATTAAACCTGATCTTCGCATGATTTTCTTTGTTACGAAGGATTGCTGAAGGAGACGGAGAAGCCATATATGAGATTGGAGTCGATGACGACGGGACCTGCGTCGGCAAGTGACAAGTTACAGTGCGGGATAGTCCACGACGAAGATTACTAATTGTCTTCACGTGTAGGTCTTGATGCAGAAGAGATGTTAGCTTCGATCAAAACGCTTCGGAAGATGGCTGATGCACTCGATGCTGACGTTTCCATAGCGCGCGAGATCACGCTAAAGCAGCTAGTGAGCCAGCATGCTAATCCATCCGACCGCACCGTTCTCGAAGCAATTGTCCGGCGACGTTATACGAACCAGGATCAATGCTGTATAGATATCCGTGTTGCCATTCTGGGTGGACATGGTGAAGGTAAATCAACTTTACTCGGATACATCACCCACGGCATTCAGGACAACGGTCGAGGTCGCTCCAGGCTGAGTTGTGCCCGTCATCGACATGAGATTGAGTCGGGAAGGACGTCATCGGTTTCACAGGAGGTCATTGGCTATGACGCGGACGGGAATATCATTAACTATGCTAAGGAACACATCGTAACATGGGAGCAGATTTGCGAGGCGAGTGCCAAGATAATTACGTTTCTTGATCTCTGCGGCCATTCGAGGTACCTCCGCACTACTATATCGGGTATGTCCGGCTACTGCCCTGATTATGCCGCTTTGGTAATATCCGGTAATCTGGGTGGAATTTCGGAAATGACCCGCGAGCATCTGGCCATTGCAGTTATGCTTCAGGTGCCTGTGTTCGTCATTGTGACAAAAGTAGACTTGGCAACACGCGGTCAACTTCAGAACACACTCAACAGCCTCGTACAATTGATCCGCTCGCCTGGTATGCGCAAAATTCCGATCATCATCAGAAACCACGACGATTTTTTTTCGTATGGGTGCAAATGGGCCTATAGTGGACCTGAGGTCCCTATTTTTCTGGTGTCCAATGTAACAGGAACAAACATTGATCTCTTGCACAAATTCTTTTCCTCTCTGCACAAGTCAACAAAAGAATATAATGGTTTACTGGAAGACTCTGTTGAGTTTCAGATCGAAAAGACATACTCCATACAAGGTACTTTAGGAAAGATAAAAAAGTAATGGCGGCCATTGCTTATGTTGTTGTCCAATTTTAGATGTCGGCATCGTTATTGGGGGTGTGCTACGCAAGGGCCGGATTACTACCGAAGAGCCAGAACGCATGTTTTATCTTGGGCCTGACGCGAAGGGATGTTACATCCAAGTTCAGGTCAGATCGATCCATCGACATCGTATACCGGCCAATTCTGTACACTGTGGGCAAGTGGCAACTCTTGCTATTACTTCCCCTGATCTGGAGTATTTGCGGATACAGCGTGGAATGGTGCTTCTTGGGGTTGAAAATCCAACGAGCTACTTGGAATTTGAAGCAGAAATGCTTGTTTTATATCACCCAACTGGCGTAACCGTCGGAACCTGCGGTATGTTTTATTCTGGATCGATTCGGCAGCTTGCCAGGGTGATTGCTGTAACAGTGGAGCCTACTGTTACCAACAACATCCACGGAGATTGCAAGGCAGTGACCATTAGCAATGGCAACGACGCGGGCAATGCATCAATCATATCATCCGGAAAAGAAGGCCGTTGCATATTACGTTTCATGAACGAACCTCAATATCTTTGCATAGACGCACGCCTTCTCTTTGTGGAAGGCAAAGCGAAGTGTTTAGGTCGGATAACGCGTGTTTTAAATGTGTAAATAACACAGTCGCTATGAAGCGACTTGGCTTCCCAGCCCTAACCGCCTACTTTGGTATTTGTGATGCCTCAAGAACCTGAAGCAACGAGCAAAGTTCCTGCAGTTTATTTTGTACGTTTACTGTTCTTCTGGACATTTCTCTACCGGCATATATAAAACAATGACAGAGACCAACTTACCTACTTTAAATTTCGTACATGAAATAAAATAATGACATACAAAAGGGAATTACTACGCGCACGGAAAAATCATCTCGCGCACGGAAAATCGATGGGTAGTTTAGTGTCTCAGCTCACGCACGGAAAGTGTAACCATCAACTCACATACAGAAAAGGAAATCCCAGCTTATACACGGAAAGTGCGTCCATAGCTTATACACAGATAATGCAAGTGCTTTTCATACAAGGAATCTATTTGTGTTCGACTAAATAGAGATGTACTTCAGTAGTTCATTCATAGTAATGTACAGGTCTTTTCAGAAGAAGTTTCCCATCTCGCACGCAAGGTGGTTGGTCTGGATCGGATGGTGGGTTTTTGGGATGGGTTAAGTGGGGGTTGGAGTGAGCCAAGGTGGGGGGGGGAAAATTCTGTCATGTGGTGGGCAAAATTTTTTGGGTGGTGAGTGAAGACTGGGGCAGGCAAAAAACGATTTAAGAGTCAGACGCTCGTTGATCTTTTCTTGTACTCAGTGCTTGGAGAAGCTCCGTTGTGCAGCACCTCCGCAATAGTTGTCGGTGGCGCTGAGGTAGTGGCGGTTTAGGAAGGGAAGAGCTTTAATGCGACTATATGACGGACCGTGGTGTATCTCCGCGGCCACGAACACAGCAGATGCCCCTTCTTCCCCGAAGGGCTTTAAGGTCAGAAAGTATAAAGATAAAGCCAGACGAAACGCGCACTTTTTTTTTGTTACAAAGGTCCGTTTGTTTGGGTGTGGCAAAAGGAACCGTAAAAGAAAAGCAGCCAAACATTTTTTATGGGATAGCGGCGAGGAGTACACCCAAACCGATTTTTATTCAAGAAAAAAGAGAAAGCGAGAAGGCAAAGAAATGGCTCATCTGCAGAGAGCATCAGGAGGAAGAAGCAATTGTTCTTGAAAGAGGACTGGGAAAGAAGCGGCTCGTCAAAAGACAACGGGAAAAATTCCAGGCCGTACAAGAGGGGCCTGCATTTCTTTTCTGTTCGACCATTGTTCCTAAAAACCGCAATACCGAATTCAAGCGCCCGCAGTGCCACTGTTCTTCAAGCCGGCAGCGGCATCAAATTCGTACTGCGAAACTCGGGATGGGCGCAAGCATAAGCGCAAATCGTTGAGTGAGAACAACTTATTGCAATTGACTAGCCGTTGAACGATTAGCAAGCTTGATTTGGTTCTGCATCGCCGAAGCCAAGTAACCATAGTAGCAATTGCAAACTGGGAGAAGAATATAAATACCACAAATGGATCGTATACTATGAATTGCTAAAGGATTCGTGCGAAAAGTTGGTTTCAACGTTGAAGTCCTGACTTGCGCTCGTCCTTCGAACTGCCCTGCTGCTTTGTTTTGAAAAAATTTTCTCGCGAACTCTTGAACACATCTATTCCGCTTTCCGTTTTGCGAAGCTCAGCATCACGAAACGATTATCACTTATTCTCGTCATTAGCCTGATGCAACCGCTTCAGATTTGTTCAATCACAGTAGTGCGATCCGTGGTTTACCAGCTTTCGTAACCAATCTTTCTGCAAGTCGCATTTACACATTGTTAGGAAATCACCTCTCAGACGGACGAATGTTCTCTGTAATAGCGGATTTTGAACGCTACATAATTCTTGATTAAAACCAAGCTCAAGTACGAAAAGATTAAGAAAGCAGAAAAGCAGCGTCGGTTTATTGATTTGGGAAAGCAAACTTAAACATGAGCGTTGCACTTTGCTGGAGAGTAATTGCTCAATACATCAGTCATGCGATCGATCAATCTCTCTTTCTTTGATGCATCCAGGAGTCTGCGATTTATAGCCAATGGCAAATTTTCCATTATGTATTCAGCAGCATTCCAACTGATTTCTTCTTGGGGGAAGACGGGACATGGCCGGCATTTTCGATCTTGGTGAAGATAGCGGTTGCAGCCTCTTCTTGTAAGATATCGAAGCCGAAGTACCACGTCTCCTCCTCCAAACTGGCCATGATAGCCAGGACTTCGTCGACGAAATCGAGCATTTATTGTGCGGTGGTAAACCCCGAGGAGGAGCGCACAGAAGTGGTAAGTACGCCTCTACCAGACATAGCAGCTAGGGCGCGGAGGTCGGGTGTGAGTATCGCTGGATCACTGGCGATGGGTGGCGACACTTTCGGCGATACTGAGTATGTACAGCGAGCGTTGATGGCAAATGCTGCTTCGGCAAAAAAAGCACATTATCATCCGCCTTGAAGTCGTCCCTATCGACAACTTCATCAAGCGGCGGAGCACGCCTTGCCTCTCTTCCTCCATCTGGCTGATGGGGAAACACCAAAAGCGCTCGAAGGTGTTCCTTGCGTTTTTTGCAGCCATTTCTGCAACGCGCTTTTCGATACCGCCTCTGTAGTAGCTTGCGAGCACGCAACCATCACATCTTCTACGGCGCACGTGGGATAGGCATCAACATACTCAAGCATGAAACGAACGAACTTGCTATCGAACTGCTTGGCCTTCTGGCGTTAATCTTCTTTTGGGCATTACGTTCAGACCACTGGATCGGCTGTATCGGGCGACGTGTGCGATAAAAGTCGACGATGCCATATGCACACCTTCTGTGTGTGGTGTTTTATTTCTTTTTTATGGTGGACAGTTAGAATACGATGAGACTCGTGGATGTCTTTTATTCGAATGAAATCGGAATCAAGGTCCTCCATCGCTACACATTTATCTACTATTTATATGATTTATGGGAGAGGTCCTAATTAGGTCAACTGGCTACTCCGTCTTACACGGGTACTCGGAGATGGTAGCACTATTACAGATAAGGTGCTTGTGTGTGTATCGGTGACCTCTGTCATAAATTATGTGTCCTTGTTTTCAGACCATCCTCACGCCGGTAAAACCTCATAAAAACCCAGTGGGAGAGAAATAGAGGGAAAAAGACTGTGGAAATGGATCTGGTTATAACGCGGCGTCATGGATCCTTCAATCTGTAACCACCTATGCGACATTACCCCCTCCAGATTGGAACAATCGGAAAATAGGAAGAGAGCATGGTCGATTACGTGATATTGACGGATTATAGCCGTCTTCTTTGGCTTCTCCTTGGAGGAGGATTGTGATCGGTATTGTCCTTTTTAGGCGATAGCGTATTGGAAGGAATTGCATCAGCCTTTGATTCGTCTTTTCCTAGTGGATTCCAGTATTCGATGATAAAGCCAGGATCAGTGAACTTATCGGGTGTCAGCCATTGGTCGTCTTCAGCGCCATAGCCTTTCCATCGTACTAAGTATTGTCGTTTTCCTGGTTGTCCTTTGTGCGCAACTATAGCTTGTGCTTCGTATAATTCGTCTTGAGGGATAACTTCGTCTTGGTTAATAAGTTTCATCTCAGAGGGCGAATAGTCTCTAGGCATTAAAGCTCCTGTTTCATCTTGCAGCACGTAGGACCCTCCTTGTGTCTTGCGCAGTACTGTGTAAGGTCCTTCAAAAACGAGGGCCAGTTTGCTTCTTCGGTTCTGGACTTGCACCATCACGTGGCTCCGTTCTGGAAAATCAATCAAATGATATTTTTGGTCGAACTTTTTCTTTTGTTTACCGCCGTGTTCTTCCGTTCTTTGTTTCAAGGCAGGAAAGACGACGTCATGCATATACGCGGCACGTTCCATAAGTTCTTGGTGTGTCGACGCTCTGTTCTCAACGGCACCATTACATCGATAGTCCTTCATCTCATTAATTCGTCGAGCGAACATTAGTGAGAATGGCGAAGAACCTAACCTCTCGGAGATACGGCTATTGATTTCCAGTTGTGTGCTGGGAACGTAGAAGTCCCAGTCTTTACCTGTGCCTTCAATTTTCTTGCGAATGACACTCAGAGTCGTTTGTACCCAACGTTCGGCAATCCCATTAGCGCGCGGGTGGTATGGTGTAGTAAGTCGGTGGTCGATACCTAGGCTGTCAATAAATTTCTTCATCTTGAAGTTCTTGAATTCGCTTCCATTGTCTGATTGTATGATCTTAGGTAAACCAAAATCGCAGAATACAGATTTGAAGACTTCAACGATAGTATCAGCTGACTTTTCTGGTAATGCTCGCAGTATACAAAAGCGTGTGCATACATCGACAAAGACGATGATATAATTGTTGCCTTTGTTCAAACTGCGGTGAAAATTGATCAAGTAAACTGCCCAGTGATCGCCTGGTAAGTAAGCGTAAATTGGTCTCAAGGGATTGAAGCCTCGTTTGCCAATATTGTAGCGTTGACATTGAACACACGATTTGACATACTCTACGGCGTCTTGGAATAAATTCCTCCAGTGGATACCATCGGCATGTAATGATCGTACAATATGTTCTGCTCCTTCGCGACCACCTGTCAAGTGTGCTTTCTCTAGCAAGGCAGGACGTTCCGGGTCTGGTGGACACATTGTATCTTGTGGGGACTCGTATGTTTTGACCAGGAATACTGGTTTGTTGGGCGTGTTTTTCTTTGCCGATCGAATTATGGCTGCATTACCCCCCTCCAGCTGTTCGTCATGGGCGAACAAGCGCGAAAGGTTATCCGGCAGCACATTCTCAATACCAGGCAAGTGTACAACGCGGAAATTGTAGTCGAGCAAAGTGTCTAACCAATTGATCATCATCTGATTAGCAATCTTCTGGGTGTGCAAGTAAGTAAGAGTCTTGTGGTCAGTATACAGAGTAAAAGGATTTCCCCATAAGTACTGGTGAAATTTCTGGAGTGCATAGATGATGGCTAGCAACTCTCGCTTCGTCGTGGAATAATTACGTCGGACTTGCTTAAAGAGCGAGCCATAAACGATACATACTGCTTCTGGCCATCTTTCATCTGGAAGAGGACGGCACCAATCCCATAGTTCGAAGCGTCGGTAGCCACATAGAACGGTAATGAGAGATCCGGGTATCGCAAGAGGGTACGTTCGGCTAACAGAGCTTTCAGCTTCTTAAAGCCTTTGTTATGCTCGTCAGTCCAGAGTTGATTCCGGGATCCAGCGGAACGTAACGCATCGAATGGTGCACTGATGTCGGAAACCTTTGGAATATGGTCGCGGAAATAATTGATAATACCCATAAAACGCATTACATCCTTGCCTGTCCGTGGTATAGGCCACTGTAGGACATTGGTAAGTTTTCGTTCATCAGGGGTAATACCACTCTGCGAGATACAGAATCCAAGTAAATAAACCGATCGTTGTGCAAAATGGCACTTCGCGGGATTGAGGAGCAAATTGACGTTGGTCAGTGCTTGGATAGCCAATTGGACGTGGCGTGTATGTTCAGCCATTGTGGTGTTTTAGTTGTTTTTTAAGTTGGACAGTTAGAATACGATGAGATTCGTGGATGTCTTTTATTCGAATGAAATCGGAATCAAGATCCTCCATCGCTACACATTTATCTACTATTTATATGATTTATGGCAGAGGTCCTAATTAGGTCAACTGGCTACTCCGTCTTACACGGGTACTCGGAGATGGTAGCACTATTACAGATAAGGTGCTTGTGTGTGTATCGGTGACCTCTATCATACGTCATATGTCCTTGTTCCTTTCAGACCATCCTCACGTCAGTAAAACCTCATAAAAACCCAGTGGGAGAAAAATAGAGGGAAAAAGACTGTGGAAATGGATCTGGTTATAACGCGGCGTCATGGATCCTTCAATCTGTAATCACCTATGCGACAGCCATTGTACGAGAGTGTACTACGATATCATCCACGAAGGTTTGGACAAATGGCATCTCCTTGTAAATCGACGACATCACTCTTTGGAGCTTGGACGATATGGGTTCCAAACCGAAAGGACATCCGCGGAACATGTATTGGATTCCATCGTGAGTGAATGTGGTCTTGTGCTGGTGTAACAGTACAGGCACTGTTGTGCGAGTACTTACAAAAAGCTTCTGATATACAGCGTGGAGGAAGCGCGAACGCGACGAGAAGAACGATGATTATAATAATACAACGTGGGGATGCCCGACGTCACAGGGCATCCTTGTTTATATAGTAGACAGTAGCGGGGTAATTACAGTGGTATACATATAGGATCGACGTACAGAGAAAGTGAGTGTGGTACATAATGTCGTCGCCAGAGATGTGGTCTTGATCGTGATCGTTATCCTTGTAGTATCTTGGTCGTCGGTCAAGAGTGACCGGTCACTGTAGCTACTGCTACAGCTGGTCAGCTTCATTAATCTGGAATCGATGGAACGCGCTCTTAAAATCTAGCATAGTGAATACAGCTGAACCACCTAAGGATGAAAAGATTTCCTCGATCAAAGGTAATGGATATCGGTCATCAGGAAGATACTTATTAATGTGGCGAGGATCCAGACATGGACGTTTGCCAGTCTTGTTGCCATATTCTCCTTCTTGTCGGCCAAAGTGAGAGGACTGTTCCAGCTGGAATTGACGGATGCCTTGACAATAATACCGTCTTCGAGCCAACTTTTGACAGCATCATCAACAATGGGACGTACAGCATAAGGTAAAGGGTATCCCCGTTGATATGCGGATACACCTTTGGGAGTGTCGAGATAGATGACTGACTCGGGTACCATACAGAAAGCATCTTTCGGGATTGTTGCATTGCCCTTGATATATGGTTCGAGTGCCCTACGGAATGCGGTTTGTTCAGACGGTCTACCTGCAGGTGAACTGTTTGGCTCGGCTTCATCTTCATATGGCACGACACGTTCATCCTTCTTGTTTAATAGTTCGTCGTCATCATCCCACCTTGTCGCAACGCCAGTCAAAGCAACGCCAAGTCTTGGCAGTAAGTCTAGACCTATTATGACATCAGTGTCATCGTTAAGATCCATGACTTCAAACGAATGCTTGATAGTTCGATGGTTGTAGCATATAAGAAGCGGATCGGTGGTGTCCAAACGGGGTAATTGATCATTTTTTCCAGCGTATAAGATGAGTCCTGAAGCGTCATTGATAACCCAGTTGTTTTTTAAGCAAATATCTTTATTAAGAACCGACATTTCTGCTCCGGTGTTGAGGAGACCCAGGAGACGCTCACTCTGTATGAGGATAGGAGTTGTCAGCCTCAAAGAATCGCTTCGGGTATTCAACGCAATCAAACGCAATCGCTTACCAGACGAATGTTTAGCCAGTTCCAGACAGGCATCAGCATCAAGCTCCATGAGCTCGAGCTCCTCGTCGGCGGGGTGCTTCTTTTCGGCAACCTGTCGAGCAGGGCACGAATCGGCAGCAGCGGTCTTGGTGAGGGTTAGGCGGTTAAGCCTCTTGCGCTCCCTCTTCTCCTCCATCGAGGTCTTGTACTCCTCGCCGCGATAGCCCTTGCTCCAGTCCTTCTTGCATGTCGCGGATACAGGGCAGACAGACAAGAAAGTGTAGCGCAGGAACAAGACAGGAGAACAGAAGGCAGGCACAGACCGAGAATAGGTTGGCAGTGATAGTGCTGGCAATGGAGTAGAGGGAAAGATCAGGAACTACTCTAGAGAACAATACTATACTACTAACCAGAATTGTGCCTGACAGAAAAGAATCAAGACAAGACAGGACAAGAGATGGAGGACAAGACAAGAACTACACTACGGGCGGTGGGTGTTAGGTACTCCCAATCACACAGCATGCACCAATTCGGATAGCTACCAGGAACAAGGCAGAGCCCAAGAGGCAGGACAAAGGATAGGTATGAATCGATAGACCGGATAGACAGAGAACTGATGACCAGGGATGATATATGACGAAGGATAATCTGATGATATTTTATTATTACAAATACGAGGGTATTTATACTAGATCTTATGGGAGAGGCGTATGGGATATACTGAGGTTCGTTGCAATGACTTGAAGAATTAATAAATGTAGACGGAGTAATAAATGCAATCGACCAAAATTAATGCAACCAGGACAATAAATGCATTCGTGAAAGGGGTACCCAGGGTAAGGGGCGAACGCTCTCGAATAATCCCATTTTGGGTCATGACATTGCAATAGATGCAGCGGCTTTCCTTGATGGCACGCTGCTCTTCGGTGAGTTCCTTGGCAGGTTTTGGCTTGGGCTTGGGGGACTTGCTGCGCCGACAGCGCTCTGAACATTCACGACGTTCGTGACCCCAATCGTGTCCATCGCGGCAGAAGGAACGGTTTCTCGATCGTCGATCGGAATAGCAGTGGTGGTGGTGCTCGGCAGGATCGTCACGTTGGGCATGCAAACTACGATTGCGAGTGCGGATCTCCGTCGCCTGGATCAGTGTGGTGAACATTGATCCGTGTTAGAGAACTTAGCTGGTTTCACATCACTATCGTCGATATCCTGAAACTAAGACAATGATGAATTTGACACATTGATGTTCAGGGACCGATATTTTCATATCCGCTTGCGTGACAGGACAATCGCACCTATCAAAGGTACTTCCTCTACCCAGGATCCATCACTGGTCTTGAAGAGGACAATGAAAAGAGAATGCTCTCATCTGATACGTCCTAACAGGATTAAGCACTTACATCGCCGTTCTAATAGAATTATTATAAAAGAGAGATATTTTATTTTCAGGAATAAACATCAACCTCAAAGATACTTTTCTAGTTGTCTTTTTTCACTCTCTCTAACCCATCCACCTCATCTCGTCTCAACTACCACAAACGCATCAAGTACCTCGCACTTTATTTTTTCTTGTAAATATCATTCAAGCTTGACTCACCTCACACTTGGTTACTAATATGTCTTTAAATACAGACACTTACCAAAGATCCACTATGTCCAACTCAAGCACTTCTAACCTTGGCAAACGTTCCTCTGATCTTATGGTCAGCAGCGATTCTGAAGTTGATGTAGGTTATCAAATATTAACTAGAGACCTGCCTTCTGAGCTGTCAATTTCGAAACAGGGAATGCCCAGGTTATCCAGGGGAGGCAGCTTTATGTCCCTTGACCGCCAAGATTCCATCACGTCAATTGATTCCGAGTGGGATGAGGACAATGGCAATGGCAATGGCGGCGGCCAGGACTCAAGCTCCGTCCAGTCCGCCGAAGGAGTGAGCGTCAAGGCCCGAAAGAACTGGGTGTACAAATGGTTTGACGCCGTTGAAGATCCAGTAACCAATACGCTCTATTACCGGTGTCGATTCACCGTTGGGAGCAAGGCATCACGTTGCAATAAGCGGTACAAGGACCCACGAGGTTCCACGACTGTTCTGAAGAAGCACCTTGGGACCCATTGCATTACTGCGGACACGTCGCTTACGCCGACCCAGCAAGGGACATTCCTTGACCGGCACTTCAGAGGTAGTGGGGATCTCATCCCTCCCCAATTCAACGATGAGCAGTTTAGACAAGCACTCGCGCTTTTCGTTGTGTCTGCGGCTTTGCCATTTACAATTGTCGAGAATCGCCACTTTCATACAGGATTTTTACTTTCCTCTCGTACAGTAGTGGGGAAATAAAACCAAGGTGCAAGTAATTTTAAAAGCAGGAAGGTTGGTCTCAACATGTTTCATTTTAAATCCACAAAAAAATAAGGGAAGAGACAAGGACCGCCGCTGAAAAGACGTAGGGAGAGTAAGTAAAGGTCAAAGTCTAAGTAGAAGACACAAGGCGCAGGATAAAAAGATTAATCGGAAAGTAACAAATAAAAGGTGTGATTTTCGAGGCACAACACAGTGCGTGGATAATACCAGATATTAAGTGGAAGTAGCAAAGTGTGAATAATATTAAACGCTAGAGTGACACACACGCACTCGGATATTTTTTTTGGTGGCACGGGAGCAATACCAAAGTGAGTGTTTATTAGTGCTGAGCAACATATAATCGGTCAAAGGAGAGTCAGAACACAAGCTACCATTAATATTTAATAAGGTATGGGACTTTGAACAAGTATTTGCTATTATGCACGTTGAGGCCGGCCAGCTTTTACTATAAAAGGAGAAGCAAAGAAGAGTACTCTAGTGAAGAGAAGTTCCGTTATAAAAGAAACTAAAGACAGCTGGCTGGGACTCCCACAAGAAAATTTTTATTGCTCTTCTTCCACGCTTTTTTTTTTACTGTGCGCATTCAAACGCAAAATCGGAAAATCGTCATGCTTCCCAAGCTGAGATTGGCGCCGAACACCCCGCAGACAACTCAAGGAAAGACGAATGCCCCACTTTTGACGCGTAAGATTGTAAAGCTCGCTTCTGTGGTAACTGCCATCGTCAGGTTCTTTAAGATGCTTTGTAAATCCGCAAGTGATTGGCTCTTGCAAAGATTACAAAGCACATTCAGTTCTGCCGAAAAACGAATAAAGTACGAGGCCGTCGTCTTCAACACTTCGGACGTGGTGCAAAGAGCTTGTTGATTTTGCCAACAAACTTATATTTATATATCACAAACAACGCTCGCAGGCTAGCGAAGGAAACACGGAAAGGAAGGAATAATCAGTGAGGCTCTGTTGCAATCAGTCGAGTGCTTGCTGGAAATGAGTATGAGATCTGAGAAAGGATGTCGAGAGTTGCGGCAGCTGACTGAGAGTAGACTGGCGCAGGTTGTCAGTGCTTGTGAGGTTTCATTACTCGACGCAAGAGGTAATTAAAAGGTTGAATCGGGATCCATTGAGTTGCGAAAACCAAAAAGTGTGTTGCATTACGACTGTGTGTGTGCATAGATGGTCCTATCTACTCATGGTGGCCACATTTGCAAGCTACTGTTCTTCAGCCCCGCGTTGATGCACAATCTGCACCATCCATCAATTTAGTAGATCACATATAGGTCTGAGCTGTCAACTCAAGAGAAAAAAGAAAACCTGGACGCATGCAGAAGATTACAGAGGAGGGACGTGCCTTCATTGATGATTTTATCGCCAAATACAATTCTGCGACTTTGGTACAAATCCAGACCGCTTAACTCACAAAACTTGATGTCCAACTCGGCTTGTCCACCATATACAAGTATTTGACGAGGCAGTGTCGACTGTCTCTTAAGCGTGCCATTTTTTACCTGGAGAAAAGGAATGCTGACGAAACCAAAGACAAGCGTTTGGCGTACGTCCAGGAATGGATCTCATCAGGAGCACTGGATTACGAGAAGAATTGCGTTTTCATTGTTGAGGCATCTTACAACCTCTCGATGAGCCGCAACTATGCGTGGTCTTTGGTTGGTGAGCCAGCTCGAGGCATGGTTAAGAAGATGCACACGCGACTCCGCACATTACTAGCTGCAATCTCCCATGAAGGGTTGATAGGTGCTTCCATTAAGGAAGGTAAAGGTGGCACCAAGAGCTCTGACTTTCTCGCCTTCCTGCAGGAGGTGATGGACGACCTGGACCGCGATGGACGTCGAGGTTGGTACCTGGTTTGTGATAATGCGGCAATACACAAGACCAAGGCCGTCCGTGAGGCAGTGGAGGGCCGGGGGCACCATATGGTGTACTTACATACTCACCGTTCCTTAACCCAATTGAGGAATTCTTCTGAAAAGTGAAGACCGTTTTTCGACGAGTGGCGGTGGACGTCGATCGCCGAAAAGCCCATACCTTTCCCCTCCCACTCGTTATTACTCGCCATGAATAGCTACAACGCGACGGTGATGACGGTACGCTGCCCAGCAGCGAAGACAACCGAAGAGGATTTGCTCGCATTTGTGAGCAAAATCATCTCCCATTACAGGGAGATCCCATGTGAGAAGCCTCGACTGATGTTCGACGCAATGCCAGCTCGCTTTGAGTCGAGTATCATCACTTTGGCGAACCAAAACGGCTTTCTGGCGTTTTTCCTTCCTCCACTTCGGTCGGGCACATTAAACCCAACTGACGCAATCTTTGCCACAATCCAAGAGACACTTCCGAGGGGTAAAGAGATTGACGACCGGGATAGGGTTGCCTGTCGCTTCGTCACCATAGCAAACGACTTGCCTCCGCAGGTTTTTCTCGAGGCCATTTGCAACACATTAGGTCTCAGCATTCCTGTGTCTAATACACAATAAAAGATGGTTAATTGCAGCAGAACCTCACTGATTATTCCTTCCTTTCCGTGTTTCCTTCGCGTTTGTTTGTGGTATATAAATATAAGTTTGTTGGCAAAATCAACAAGCTCTTTGCACCACGTCCGAAGTGTTGAAGACGACGGCCTCGTACTTTATTCGTTTTTCGGCAGAACTGAATGTGCTTTGTAATCTTTGCAAGAGCCAATCACTTGCGGATTTACAAAGCATCTTAAAGAACCTGACGATGGCAGTTACCACAGAAGCGAGCTTTACAATCTTACGCGTCAAAAGTGGGGCATTCGTCTTTCCTTGAGTTGTCTGCGGGGTGTTCGGCGCCAATCTCAGCTTGGGAAGCATGACGATTTTCCGATTTTGCGTTTGAATGCGCACAGTAAAAAAAAAAGCGTGGAAGAAGAGCAATAAAAATTTTCTTGTGGGAGTCCCAGCCAGCTGTCTTTAGTTTCTTTTATAACGGAACTTCTCTTCACTAGAGTACTCTTCTTTGCTTCTCCTTTTATAGTAAAAGCTGGCCGGCCTCAACGTGCATAATAGCAAATACTTGTTCAAAGTCCCATACCTTATTAAATATTAATGGTAGCTTGTGTTCTGACTCTCCTTTGACCGATTATATGTTGCTCAGCACTAATAAACACTCACTTTGGTATTGCTCCCGTGCCACCAAAAAAAATATCCGAGTGCGTGTGTGTCACTCTAGCGTTTAATATTATTCACACTTTGCTACTTCCACTTAATATCTGGTATTATCCACGCACTGTGTTGTGCCTCGAAAATCACACCTTTTATTTGTTACTTTCCGATTAATCTTTTTATCCTGCGCCTTGTGTCTTCTACTTAGACTTTGACCTTTACTTACTCTCCCTACGTCTTTTCAGCGGCGGTCCTTGTCTCTTCCCTTATTTTTTTGTGGATTTAAAATGAAACATGTTGAGACCAACCTTCCTGCTTTTAAAATTACTTGCACCTTGGTTTTATTTCCCCACTACTGTACGAGAGGAAAGTAAAAATCCTGTACATTACTCAACCTTGCGCAATCAGCACCAAATCCAAGAGCAGTCAAACCGCCAAGCAACGATACGCTTGCACGCGCTGTATCTCACCTGTACGAGTATTACAAGTCTCGGATTATTGTCGTCCTACAAGAGCAAGAGAATCTGGCGTATACTGTTGACGCTTGGACCAGCGAATGGAGAACTGCCTTCCTCGGCGTCACCGTTCATTGGATTGACACCGAGTGGACACAACAGTCGATTGTTTTGGGTTTCGAAGAGCTTGTTGGACCACACACAGGAGCAAACATGGCGGCCGCTTTTGGAAAGGTCCTAAATGACTGGGGCCTCTCAAGGAAACCATTTTTTTTGACTGCTGACAACGCGTCAAATATGATCAAGATGGCCGAGCAAGTCGAGCGTAGTGTCGGCATCACTGTTTTTAATGCAACGGAAAATCGTATTCCTTGCATCGCGCACGTTATTAATCTCGCTGCTCAGAGTGTGATCCGCGACAGTTTAAAGGCTGAGGCAGCTGACAGCGAGCAAGGGGCTTTTGAGGACGAAGAAGAAGGACCAGATGACAACACACCAGGTAAATATCAGAAAAAAAGATGAAATGAGCACACTTTTTCAACGCGACTAAATATCCTCACCTTAGAGCAACCCCAGCGGTATTTCTAAAACATAGTGACTTCCCTATATTTAGAAATAGAAATAGAAATGTGCATCCCCAGCGGTTTTTCTAAACGATTGCTATTTTCAAAAATTTGCTTCGTGCCAAGGTCCCCGCTTGCTAAAGATAGCAAGGCTCCCTACCGTTTTTCTATATTTCAGTTTCCCCGATAACCTGTAACTTTGAATACTTCTTTTTACTCGTCCCTTTTTTTTTAAACATGTCCAACCCTGCTATCACCACCGCCATTGACAACGCTATCTCCAACGTCTCATCGGGGCCTGTGAGAAAAGGCAATCGAAGCACTGGCTATAAGCCAGATGAGGACAAGATGCTGGCGCATGCTTGGGTCCGCGTCTCCACGGATGGAATCAGCGGCAACAGCCAAACTGAGAAGGAATTCTGGAGACGCGTACTGGACGATTATGAATCCACCAGACTGTCGAAGTGGGGAGGAAGATATTCCCAGCGAGAGGCGGGCGGTCTGGCCAGCCGCTGGCAAAAAATAAAGAAGGAGCTCCTGAAGTTTGCCGGCTACAAGGCCAGAGCCGAGCGCGAACGGGGCAGTGGACAGAACGATGGCGACGTCGTAAGTACTTGATCCTAGGTGTAGCGGTATATAATATGATAATGGTGATAACTAAATTATGCTGGAAGTATAATGTCGCCAAAGACTTGTTCCTGGCGGCGGAAGAACGAAGTCTCGACTTCGAGTATGTGTGGCCGATCGTGTGTGATCAGCCATGCTGGCGAGACTGGTCGGCCAAAGGAAAGGGCAAGGCGTCTAGTGCTGAGTCTGGAAATGATGGGGCCGAAAGTTCTGATGCCCGTCCTGCTGGCCGCAAGCAGCAGAAGCTGCTGGAGGAGCGAAAGCGCAAGTGGGACGAGATCCACGAGAAGAACATCGAGCAAAACGATGCTTTTCTCGTGGAGATGCGCAGGAAGAATACGCTCCTTCAGGAATTGAAGGAGAACGCGATCATGTCTGTCAACATGTCGACTTTGACAGACATGCAACGTGCATATTATGAGCATATGCAAAAGGAAATAATGGAGAAGCGAAACATCGCACAATAAAAAAATGTTTATTCTTGATTCCCCCGCATTTGCCACAGATGATGCGAAAGGTCTGTTCGTAGTTGCATGGAGATATTCCGATCCTTGATCATCCTGTCGCGGCCAGTCAACTCTTCAAGATTATTGTTATCTTGACGGGAAACCAGGGCAATAGGATCTTCTTCGTGAAGATATTGCGGGTCATCATCGTCGCGCTCATCCTCGACGATCATGTTATGCATGATAATGCATGCCTTCATGACCTTTTCAAGGTCGGAATGCTTCCACAATCTTGCTGGTCTGGAAATGATCTGGAAGCGGCCTTGAAGAACCCCGAAAGCTCTCTCGATATCTTTACGTACGCTTTCATGGACGGTAGTAAAATACTATAAAGAAAACAACCCCATATTAGAAACAGATATACAAAAATAGTGTAGCTACATACCTGTTCGCGCTGTCCTCTTGGTTCAGCGTACGCCTGAACAATAGTCGACCATTTTGGATATATTCCATCCGCCAAATAGTATCCCATCGAATACTTGTTGTTGTTGATAGTGAATTCGACAGGAGGGAGACGTCCAGACGCGATGTTATCCATTAAATTGGACCTATTCAAGACATTGATATCATTCAGAGTTCCAGGTTGCCCAAAAAAGGCATGCCAAATCCATAAATCGCTTGAAGCAACTGCTTCAAGGATTACTGTTGGCGCTTTCTCCTTGCCGGAAAACTGGCCGTGCCATGCCGTTGGGCAATTTTTCCATACCCAATGCATGCAATCTAGCGAGCCAAGCATTCCTGGAAAGCCACGTTTGGCATTCGCTGCCAGTATCTTCTCCAGGTCGGATGCATCCGGGGAGCGAAGGTACTGGGCACCAAATACGTTGATAACGCCAGAACAGAACCGCTTCATAGCCTCCAACCCGGTACTTTCCGCCATGTCAAAGTACTCGTCAAACATATCAGAGCTCGTGCCATAAGCCAGCTGCCTCATGGCCATCGTCGCTTTCTGGAGAGCCGAATGACCGAGCTTTCCTGCTGCATCAGTTTTCTGACGAAAATATTCGTCATGGTCCTCCAAAGCGTTTACAATTCGGAGGAAAAGGTCTCGGCCCATCCGAAAACGGCGCCGGAAGCGGTTGGCTGGATACCTTGGGTATTCAGCAAAGTAATCCTGGTAAAGCCTTTCACCGCTCTGAACACGATCGCGGTGAATAGTGCGGCGTCCTGGTACAGATCCGCCTCTCTTAGATGGATATTCCATTTCTTCGCGTTCTGCTTCAAGCAAATTCCGGATACGCTTTTGGTTATTGCGCCAGTATATTTCCTCATCATCTGCTTCAGCAAAAAGTTCTGCTAGCTGTCTTGGGGTGGCCATTTCGAAAAGTAAGAGAAAGAAAACAAAGGTCTCTCTAAATTTAGCAGAGATATACCACTGGGGAATAAAGTTTCTTAGCTAAAATGGGAAAATAGCGGACCACTAGGGAAAATTGAATTTTTTAAGGTTATTGCTAAAGATGGCAACATGTCTATGTGGCTTTAGAATAGAAATACCGCTGGGGTTGCTCTTAGGTATCATCTTGCGCAAACTACGGAAGGGAATTGTCAATATCCGTGCATCTCCGCAGCGGCTTGCTCAGTACCGTAGTGCTTTTGACGGCATGTTTGAAGTGGAGGAACAGGTCACCAGTAGCCCTCTCGCTTTAATCCTAGACGTCCGCACTCGGTGGAATTCCACATACGAGATGATTCAACGGTCGCTGGAGGTCAGACGCGCATACAACAATACTTGTCACAACATTCCAGGACTTGAACAATATGTGCTGTCTGATGACGAATGGTTGTGCTTGGAGAAAGTTTCATTATTGCTTCACGAATTTGCCAAACTGACACCACTGCTCTCTGGCGCGACATACCCAACCTTGAACCTTGTAATTCTCTCATATAACCGGTTGCTTGACCATCTGGAAAACTTTGAGGAGGACTGGAAAAATGTAAGCGAGGTTACAGTGAAGCGATTCCAGACACCAAACTTAATATGTTGATTCGTAGGAATGGCCCGCGCTATCAGAAGCAGCACGCTGTGGATGGGCAAAATTAAAAGGCTACTACTGCAAGGCCGAAGGACATGCCTTTGCTGTCGCGACTGCTATGGATCCACGGCTGAAATTCCAATGGTGGGAGGACGAGAACTGGGGACACTTCGGTGATGTTGCGAAAGAGCAAGTGCAAGCGACCTGGGAAGCGTACAAGCCGATTGCTGGTCATGAGTCGTCCATTTGCAATCCAGATGCCTTAATCAGGAGGCCGCAAAGGATTGCTGACCAGCTGCAGGCATACGTCTCCGCAAATTGTATATTTGATGAGACAAACGGTGTCAATCAGGAGCTTGTTCTCAACTACTGGCGCGGCGAGGTGAATGAATGGAAAGAGCTGAAGACAATGGCGTGCAGATACCTGGCAATACCAGCATCGTCAGTCGGTTCGGAGCGCACATTTTCACGAGCAAAGCATTACATTCCAGCATCAAGAAATCGGCTCAATCCTGCAAAGCTTCGCGAGAGTGTACTTGTCAACTCGTGGTGTACATATTTCGGCGAGTAGATGGGCGTTAGCAGGCGGCAAACTAAAAGAAGATTGTTTATGCTAGAAAGATGACACCTTAAGCGTGAGTCTCGTAAATAAATAAAAAAAGCTTTCGCGTCGCTGTAATTGCAGCAATTAGCATCGATTAATAATACTTTGTTGATGGTTTCGCAGTACAATTACGTACGCGGTTTCTCTGAAGGCAGACCAGCTTTGAAATGTGGTGGGCATGGGTGCAAAATTAAATTGTTCAGCTTGTGACCGTCACCCAGCCACAACCATAGGCATAACTAGCTAGTCTGAAGCCATTCTGCCAGACATCAGAAGCGTTCCAAATGGCTCCCGCGTCAGCAATTATACCACTTTGCCTTCTATGGATCAAACCCTCCAACTTTTTTAATTCCTATTGGGATTTTCTGTTCTTTGACGCTTAATTTTTTGCTACAACTGCTAATGTCATCTTAAAATCAACTTCGGTTTTCACCTTTCTCCGTTCTGACAGTATTGCCGAATGGCCATATTCTTTCCAATTTCGCTCTATTGATGTGTTTTAATAAATCTCCTCATTTCAGCATTACAGATCACGGATTGGGACGGATTGGGACGGATTGAAGCGGTGTGGATCCGGATTGCAATTTGCAATCCGTTTAGCAAACGGATCGGATTCGGTGTGAGCAATTCGATCCGCGGTGTGGATCCGGATTGGATCCAATCCGATCCAGATCCGTCAATGAGAAACGCTAGTCTGCCCTGTATCCATAACATGCAAGTCCTGTTGCCTAGATCCCCCTAGCTATATTCTGACAATAAGGTGGTTGTTGTGTAGCCAACATCTAGAATATTCGCGCAGTGTCCAAGGTTTTGGTTTCAGATCGAAGGTTTTCCCGTTGGCCTGGATTTCTGGGCTTGAACCTTCATTGATTTTGTGACGGCCGAATGCCTTATTTTGGCGCATCCATGACACATCAAGGTCAGCCCGGTTAGCTCAGTCGGTAGAGCGTTCGGCTTTTAACCGAAATGTCGGGGGTTCGAGCCCCCCACTGGGCGATTCCTTTTTGATTTGTCGTAGTACAGTCCAGTCGATTATTTTGTCGTAGCACATATTGCTCGACCAATCAACGTCATTCATTATTTTATCCTTTTCTGTCTTCTTCCCCAGTGAAAGCACAGCTGGTCGTAATTCCCTCTTTGGACGCATCGCCGAATGCCTTTTCTCTCTTGTCTCCATATATTATTATTAGATATCAAAATAGTATAAATATCCAAGTAGTCCCTATACAATAAAGAGCATCTATCTATCTGCAATTCTTATTCTCCCCACTGTTACTCTTACGTCGTTGCTATTGGCCACGGTGTAACCGCCAAAATATAAGCACGACAATTGGTAGCTGATGAACTTCGATTCCCCGATGGACGACCAAGAACCGTACAATAACTACTGCCGCAATTGTGGGGGCTATGGTCACGATGAAGATATCTGCACTTCCGAGATCCCAGATCGTTGTTACAACTGTGGAGGACATGGTCACGATGAATATGCCTGCACTTCCGAAAGAATGTCACGATGTTATAACTGTGGTAATGAATACCATTTTGCCCGGAATTGCATGTTGCCGACACTGCCAAACGCGTACCGATTTCGACTGATAGTAAAGCGACATCAACGAGAAAAACGACAAAGACACAAACATACAACATTACAGCGACATGTTATACAACAAGATAACCAAGACACGAACACGCAATATGAAGAACTATCCGAAAATCTAATCGACATCGACATGGACGATTTTACTGTGACACAGTACGAGGGACAACTCGACGACGACGTACACTACCTTGACAAATTATACACCCACAATGAAACCGACCTACCACTTTATGACTTGCTATGTAACGGACGCGTGTGTGGGACCCTTTTGGACAGTGGCGCATCCGCGACATATGTGTCACCCCGTATTGTAGAAGGCTTGCCACGCACACGTGTCACTAGTCGCCAAGTCCAAACCGCCGGCAGGCACATTCTCAGTATCACAGCGAAAGTCACCTTGATGCTCGACATTGATGGCCTTATCCACCAGGTCCCTGCGTATATCCTTGACACCAAATTCGACTTAATCCTCGGCCGTGATTGGATAAAACGCATGAAGCCCGTGCCTGACTGGGAACTTGACCAGTGGCATATTGTCCATAACAGCGTAACGCATGTTTTACGTCCTAAGTACAACCGTGTCATCCCAGATCTTGCCTACCTGATTTCCAACCGCCAACTCGAGCGTTTTGAACGTGACCGTCACATCGCTTCCATGTATCTCTGCCTTGTTCGACCAGAGGACGTTCCTTCTGGAGCATCGGAGGATGATGTTCACGTCAAGCCCTTGCTCACTGAGTATGCTGATGTATTTCGCGACAAGCTCCCAGGACTACCGCCTCAGCGCGATGTTTACCATGTCATTGATACTGGTGATGCTGCACCCATCAGTCGACCGCCCTTCAAGATGAGCCCTCGTGAGTTGGATGAATTGCGAAAACAACTAAAAGAGTTACTCGACCTCTGCCTCATCCGGCCATCCACATCTCCATGGGGTGCCCCTGTACTTTTCGTCCGCAAAAAGAATGGTGATATGCGTATGTGCGTAGACTATCGTGCGATCAATCGGGTGACGCGACGAAATACACATCCGTTGCCGCGTATCGATGAATGCCTGGAACGCCTCGGCGGAGCAAAGTATTTCTCAAGTATCGACCTCAAAAGTGGTTACCACCAAGTAAGGATTCATGAAGATGATGTACCGAAAACCGCATTCAACACTCGATATGGATCATACGAATTCCTTGTACTTCCATTTGGTCTGACAAACGCCCCACCTACGTTCCAACGATTGATGAACTCAGTACTGGGTGAGTATCTCGATAACTTTGCCCTCGTCTATCTCGATGACATCCTCGTATACAGCAAGACCATCGAAGAACACCACATGCACGTCCGTCAGGTTTTAGAGAAACTTCGCTCTGCAAAACTGATAGCCAACCCGAAGAAGTGCGAGTTTTACAAGACCGAGCTGGAATTTGTAGGTTATCAGATAACGTCGCGTGGTATCCTGCCATCCCCGACAAAGGTGAAAGCAATTCAAGATTGGCCGATACCAAAGAATGTCCAGGAGGTGCGACAGTTCGTTGGTCTTGCTTCTTATTATCGACGATTTATCCGGGACTTCGCCGCCATCGCTGCTCCGCTAACAGACCTGACGAAGGGTACTGGCGCGAAACAAAGAGCGATTGAATGGACCCCTATATGTCAAGCCGCATTCGACCAACTCAAAAGCCGTCTCGCAGATGCCCCGATCTTATTACCGCCCAATACGGACTTGCCTTTTGTGATCGAAACGGATGCCTCGGACCACGGCGTTGGCGCCGTTCTTCTCCAAGAGGGGGAAGATGGATTAATGCATCCCATAGCATTCGAATCTAAGAAATTATCGTCCGCTGAGCGCAACTATCCAGCGCAAGAACGAGAGCTGCTGGGCATATTGCATGCATTACGGTCATGGCGTTGTTTCATTGAAGGCCGCTCATATACGATCTACTCCGACCATCTTCCTCTCAAGTACTTCCGAGAGAAGGGTACACCAACTCCCCGTCTGACCCGATGGATTGCTGAAATCGAATTGTACGACCCTGATATCCGCTACAAGCCTGGTGCCGAAAACAACGTGCCTGACCTGCTATCTCGCCGCGATGGTGTTACCAGTACCCCTGTCAATCACGCAATGGAGCCCGAATATCTCTATGCCGTAAAATCCTTACAAGAAACAGACTGGCCGAAATTCTATACAAAACCAGAAGACAAATGGCCGATCAAATACCGCGACTTACTCCAAAAACACCGGGACAAGTTTGTTGTGCGCAACGATTGCGTATATCGTAAGGTCAAGATTGGAAAAGATATTCACGAGGTTCGGTATGTTCTCTTTGCTCGCCGCGCCGATCTAGTGCAAGAAGCCCACAAGTCCTTTGGTCACGCAGGTAATGGTACACTATACGACCTGTTACGAAAACGTTACTGGTGGCCCGATATGCGAACCGATATTGCCGAATGGATCACCATATGCAAGGAATGTCAACTTGCCGCCAATGCAGATAAGCATGTGCATCACGCGCCAATGAAGCCTCTCGAAGTCCCCCCGCCGTTTTCTCGTTGGCATCTCGATTTTATTGGTGAGTTACCGACAACAGCAAATGGAAATCGATGGATCCTTGTTGCTGTCGACTCTGCCACCAGCTGGCCCATCGCAAGATCAGTTCAAGATGCTACTGGCGAAGCCATTGCTAAGTTCCTGTACGAGGAGATTGTGCTGCGCTTTGGTTGCCCGGACGAAATTGTTACCGATCGAGGCGCGAATTTTATGTCACAGGTCCTCGCGCACTACACCAGCCGGATCAAGATACGACACGTTTTCACCTCGGCATTCCATCCTCGAACAAATGGCAAGGCTGAAAGAACCAACGGTATTCTGAAGCAAATGATACGCAAGTATGTCAATGGGCAGATCCATCGCTGGGACGATTTTGTAGAGCCTGCATTATTTGCAGCCTGCGTTCGCAAGCACTGGACTACGGGGATGAGCCCATTCTATATGGTTTATGGTCAAGAACCCAAGCTGCCTGGCGACCATCTTCGACCACACATTATCATTGCCGAGAAAGGCACTAACCTCACTGATGCCGACGCATCTAAGTCTCGAATCGAAGCGCTGCGTGAGCTACGCGCTGCCCGAGCTTCCGCCGAAGAACGTGTTCATCTCAATGCTGCTCAAGACAAGGCTCGGTGGGATGCTGTGCTGAAGCCTCAAGTCTTCTCTGTGGGTGACCTTGTTCTTATGCGTCACGAAAACAAGTTAGGCCTAGAATACAACTGGAAAGACCCATTCCGCATACTCAAGACCAACCATGACACCGACATCTACCAGTTAGCGGATATGAACGGAAAAACTTACAACTCGTGGGTGCACACAGATCGTCTTCGGCCCATTGCTATGCGAAATGGTACCACACCCACCGACCCATGGTATGACCCAACTGCTGCTCGCGCCGCAGAGCGTCGCCACCTTGAAGCCGCAGCTGAAGCCCGCGCACAATTGTCATAGTTGTTCGAGGACGACCAACATTCTGAGGAGGGGATATTGTCATAGCACATATTGCTCGACCAATCAACGTCATTCATTATTTTATCCTTTTCTGTCTTCTTCCCCAGTGAAAGCACAGCCGGTCGTAATTCCCTCTTTGGATGCATCGCCGAATGCCTTTTCTCTCTTGTCTCCATATATTATTATTAGATATCAAAATAGTATAAATATCCAAGTAGTCCCTATACAATAAAGAGCATCTATCTATCTGCAATTCTTATTCTCCCCACTGTTACTCTTACGTCGTTGCTATTGGCCACGGTGTAACCGCCAAAATATGTCGTTGCCTTGGTCACTGAGATCCTTTTACTGGGGACAACGACGGGTTCACACAGAACAGTGAATGTCACTAAGACGATTCGGAAGATAGTGATCGATCCAAAATGATGATGTCCTTTATTCTATATTACTAGTTTGATATTTATACTTTGTTATACATTGGATATCCATAGAGGTTATGTAAAAGATATGTCACGCCATGTAGAGCTTGTCAGGCCATAGCGACATAATGTATGCATATGCATACATTGCGGGCATGTGCCTGAGGGCGATGGGATCAGGTCATTCTAGCGTGCATATGCATGATGCAAAATCTTTACATTCATGCCACGTGACTCGCACGATCAGTCCACGACAATTCCCTCTCCCAAAACTCTTGGTCGTCCTCGAGCAATAACAATGAATTTGTAGCAGCGGTTCGTCGATCCGCAGCTCGTGAGGTGGCGGGATCATACCACGTGGATTGCGGGGCAGTGGGAAGGTGGACCGGGCGAAGTCGATCTGTGTGGACCCAAGAATTATAGAGGGAGCCATTCATATCCCGCACTTGATAGATATCGGTGTCGAGGTTGCGGGCAGTTACTACAAAAGGTCCCTTCCAGTTATATTCGAGGTTCAGTTTGTTCTCATGGCGCATGAGGACGTGGTCTCCAATAGCAAAAACTTGAGGCTTGAGCACCGCATCCCAAATGGCTTTGTCTCTTTTGGCGTTGGCAGTGAGCCGTTCTGTTGCGGATGCCCGAGCTTCTCGAAGGCGAAGTAACGAAGGCTTGCGGTCCTCCAGTAGTTCTTCTGGACTGGCGTCAGGTTCCTTAATTAGCGATGGATGAAGCATATCACCAGGTAAACGGGGCTCAACACCATACACCAAAAAGTATGGGCTCACGCCTGTTGTGCAGTGTTTTCTGATGCGACAAGCAAAAACGGCTGTGTCCAAATAGTCATCCCAAGTGGAAATTGCACCATTTACATACTTGCGAAGCATTTGCTTTAGGATTCCGTTGGTGCGTTCGACCTTGCCGTTCGACCTTGGATGAAACGCAGATGTTGCCTGGTGGTTAACTTTAAGGCGCCCAAGATATGTATTCAGAACTTTGGACATGAAGTTTGCACCCCGGTCGGTGACTACTTCTGTGGGACAAGAGAACGGCATGACAATTTCGTTAAATAGGAAGTCAGCAATCACCGGGGCAGTAGCATCTGGGACGGCTCGCGCAATCGTCCAATTGGTAGTGTAATCCACCGCGACAAGAATCCATCGGTTGCCACGGGCCGTTGTTGGTAGTTCGCCGATAAAATCTAAGTGCCAGCGCGAAAATACTGGCGGAATTTCCAGCAAGCACATTGGGCTGTGATGAGTATGTCGGTCTGCGCTCGCAGCAAGCTGGCATTGTGGGCAGTTTTTGAGCCAGTCTTGAATATCCGTCTTCATATCCGGCCACCACCAACGTTTCTTGATTAAATCAAAGATGGTTTCACGGCCGGCGTGCCCAAAGCTCTTGTGGAAGTGCTGTACGAGATCCGCCCTTCGGGCAAACAGTGCGTAACGTACCTCTTCTTCCTGTCCGTTGGTTTTTATTTTGCGAAACACCTGATCGTTACGGACCGTGAATTTCGTCTGGTGCTTCTGCAGGATGTCTTTGTATATCGCTGGCCACTCAGCCGGTTTGCGAGTGTAGAAACGAGGCCAGTCGGATTCTTGGATTGCTTTGACCACATACAGATATTCGGGTTCAAGTGAAGCTTCGGTCGTCGAACACTGAGGGCCATCGCGACGAGAGAGCAAATCGGGGACATGATTTTCTCGGCCGGGCTTATATTCGATGTGTGGGTCGTAAAGCTCAAGCTCTGCTATCCATCGTGTTAGTCGTGGCGTGGGCTTGCGCTGTGTGCGGAAGTAGCGGAGTGGATGATGGTCGGTGATTACGGTGTATTTTCTTCCTTCCACAAAACAGCGCCAAGCTCGCAATGCCGTAAGGATTCCAAGAAGTTCGCGCTCTTGAGCGGGGTAAGCGCGCTCCTGAAAGAGAAAACTTCTTTGACTCAAATGCGACAGGGTGGAGTAACCCATCGGGTCCTTCTTGTAACAGTACACCACCACTGGCGTAATCTGATGCATCCGTTTCAATAACAAAAGGCTTTTCCTGATTGGGTGGTTGTAATACCGGGGCACTTGCCATTCGTGACTTAAGTTCGTCAAAAGCGGCTCGGCATTGTTCAGTCCAGACAATCGCTCTTGTTTTTGCCCCTGTTCCCTGTGTTAGATCGGTTAACGGGGCAGCAATGGACGCGAACCCCCGGATGAACCGACGGTAATGAGAACAGAGCCCAACAAACTGCCTCACTTCTTGTACATTGGTAGGCTGGGGCCAGTCTTGTATGGCCTTGACCTTCTTACTCGACGGCAGAATACCTTGAGCGCCCAACTGATAGCCGAGGAACTCCAGTTCAGTTTGGAAAAAGGTGCATTTCTTGCGGTTGGCTATTAGTTTAGCTTGACGAAGGCGATCAAGGACCTGGCGTACATGTTGGACGTGCTCCTCCTCAGTCTTCGAGTACACCAGCACATCATCGAGGTATACCAACGCAAACTTGTCAATACAGTCGGCGAGCGTTTTGTTCATCATTGCTTGGAAGACCGGTGGTGCGTTTGTCAGGCCGAAACTGAGGACGCGCCACTCGAATGATCCATACCTAGTATTAAAAGCCGTCTTTGGGATATCCTCTTCGCGGATTCGGACTTGATGGTACCCACTACGAAGGTCTATGCTAGAAAAGTATCGTGCGCCGGCAAGTCTCTCGAGACACTCGTCAATCCGCGGGAGAGGATGGGAATTCCTTTTTGTCACCGCATTCAGCGCGCGATAATCAATGCAAAGGCGGAGGGAACCGTCCTTTTTGCGTACGAAGAGCACTGGTGCTCCCCATGGTGATGCGCTTGGTCGGATAAGGCGTAATTCTAGTAACTCGTCAAGCTGTTTACGCAATTCGTCCAGTTCCCGAGGACTCATTTTATAAGGATGTCGATTGATAGGAGTTGCATCGCCAGTGTTGATGACATGGGACACATCACGAATTGGAGGAAGCCCTGGAAGTTTGTCCTGGAAGACGTCACTATAGTCAGCGAGTAATTCGTTAATGCTGCTACGTGTGGTCGGCGTTTCCTCCGTCGATGGCTCTTTTAGGTAGAGCAGGAATATATCAGCGACCTGCTTTTGATGTTCTAGTCGCTGCACTTGTCGATGAGAAATCAGGTAGGATAATTCTGGAAGGTTGCGACGATACTTGGGGTGGAGTGTATACTCTTTGCCGTTCTGCAAAATGCGCCAGGTATCGAGATCCCAATCTGGTGTGGGGTGCATGCGTTTGATCCAATCGCGTCCCAGGATTAAGTCGAATTTAGTATCTAACACGTAAGCTGGGACATCATGTACAAGTCCAGCTGCGTTCACTGAAAGGGTTACCATCTCCTTGATTTCCAGCGTATGCCCACCAGCAGTTTCAACTTCCTGGTTGGGGACAACTTTTCTTGGAAGTCCCAGTGCAACCTTAGATGTTACATATGACGCTGTTGCTCCGCTATCCAAAAGAACCTCGATGGTATTACCATTACATAACATGGAATACAAGGGCAACTGTGTCTGGTTTATTGAATACAATGACTCAATATGTTTGATGTCATTCCGTATGCCTTGTAACATTCCATGTGGTTTTTGTAGCGGTGGGTCTTCGGATAGGTCGATCAGAGGCGCAATTTCTGTCTCCGACATGGGCGTCGTCTTGTCCTGGTTCATCGTGTGAAGGGATAGCTTGGTACGCGCCGGGAATCCCTTCAATCCTGACGCGCTTTGACTTTTAAATCATCCCCTTTCGAGGAATGGGCGAACTGTCCCTGCCGGTTCCTCCCGAATGACGGCGAACTACAATTCCGCGCAAGGTGTGGTGGTTAGAGAGTTAGTTGCAGGTGTTTAAACCGTAGGGGCTAAAATCGAGTCTTTGAGACGGGATCCTCTTTATTGAATAAAAATAACTCTCTTTTTATATGATTTCGGACCAGGGTGGTAGTGGTGATACAAGCGGTAGTCATCGAGCATGGTCCTCCAATCATTACCAGTTAGCGGGCTTTGTAACGTTGGAATGGGAGGACAGTCGAGACGTGCTGTAGAAGAGGTGGATAAGTCGATAACCCTGCTCAGTACTGTCTGTAGAAGCGCAGTGTTATGAACAGTAGGGCTATGACATCACCCCCCACCAGGCTGGATACAGCCGTGAGCTGTGTGTATGGTCCTGCGCTTGTAAGTTCAGTCTGGAAAAACCCTTTAAAAAAACCCAGTGGGAAAAAATTGTGGAAGGGAAAAGACATCGGCTTAAGCGCGTGGTCGTAAGCGTTTGTAGATGGCATTGGTGGCAGTACTCTCAGTCTGGCGTTTGGCGAGCGTGGCGTTGTGGCCCGCTGACTGATAGCTCAGACGTGTGGCAGAGGGAACAGGTGCTGTCCGTGCCTGAGAATTGCGCGGCTTGTTGACGATGGCCTTCTTGCTTCTACTGGATGAGTGTTCAGTCGGCGTACTCTGTTTTGAGGCTGAACGAGTCGTAGGAGTGGACGTTGGTGGTGCCGGAGCTGTCTGTCCCCTTAGTCCCTGTTGTATACGGGTGTTGGCTTTCGGGTTGCGACGCTGCCAGTATTCCGTGATTAGTTCTGTGCCTGTGAAGTTAGCCGCTGGTTCCCATGTGTCATCTTTTTCCGTGTATCCCTTCCAGTGTGTACGATAAACATAGTTGCCTGGAGTGCCATCATGATCAATGATTGCCTGCACTTCATAGTGGTCCTGGCTGGATGGCACTGGTTCTTGCGAGATCAGTTTGATGTGCGATGGTGGGATATTGAACGGAAGAAGCGCGCCTGTCGAGTCTGTCAGGACGTATGCCCCGCCCTTGTTGACCCCATTAACAGTGAATGGTCCTTCATACCGCGGTTCCGTCTTGCTACCCCTGGTGACATTGCGGATCATGACCTTGCTGCCAGCTGGATAAGGGTCAACTATCCGGTGATTCGAATCAAAGCGGGCTTTTTCAGCATCTCGGGTGGCTTTCATGCGCTGACGGATGGCTGGTATAACCACCGCTTCCATCTCGCTAAGTCGTTCACGCGCTGCCTCGTAGTCAACTGTAGGTTGTGCGCTATCCCCTGTAGTTGAGTCAGTGTAGTTAGTGAAGGCGTTGGGTGGACGAGCAAACATGAGCGAGAAAGGTCGTGAGCCATGTATGGCGGCATGCTTAATGTTAAGTGCGAATTGCACGCTTGGGACGTGAATGTCCCATTCTGACTTTTTGCCTTGCAGCTGTTTGACGATTGCGTTCTTGGCAAGACCGACCCATTTCTCTGCTACGCCGTTGGCGCGTGGGTGATAAGGAGTGATAAGGCGGTGGTCGAGGCCAGAGATATCTGCAAGCTGCGTGATGAGGTCGTTGACAAATTCTGTGCTATTATCACTGGTGAGCGTGCGCATGGGTCCATACTCCATCATATGTGCCCACAGTTGTCGTGCTATAGTAAGTGCAGACTTATCTGGAATTGCTCTCAGGACGCAGTAGCGTGTGAAAATGTCGACCATGACGAGTAAGTAGTTGTTACCACTGTCAGACGTAATGTTGAGCGTGCCAAGATCAATAGCCCAATGATCGCCTGGGTACTTAGCGGTGACATGACGCAATGGCTGGAAACCATGTTTGCCGACATTGAAGCGTTGACAGTCCGTGCATTGCGAGACAAGCTTCTGGGCGTCCTTGCATAGGTTAGCCCAGTGCAGCCCGTCACTGTGAATGGACTTGGTGATTGCGTCGGCACCGAAGTGACCGAGTAAATGCGCTTTCTGCAGCAATTCGGTACGTTCGTGCTCGGGAGGCGTCATGAAGTCGACGGGTTCAAAGTGTTGTGCGCGTGCGAGAATGGGCGCATGACCGTCGGTGTTGTTCTGAGAGGAATGTCGAGAAGAAGAGGAGCAGGCTTCTCGTGTGGCTGAGCCTGCAGCGTTGGTGATAAGGTTCCGTGACGTGCTGCCTGAAACGTTGCTCTTATCCTTTACCCCCCACCAGACTTTTGTCCGCAGGAAAAAGACGGGAGAAGGCGTCAGGCAGAACGTTGTCCATACCTGGCAGATGCACTACCTCGAAATCGAAATCGTACAGGTCGTCAAGCCAACGAGCCATCATTGGATTGACTAGCGGTTGCGTGTGGAGATATGTTAGTGCAGCGTGGTCAGTGTACAGGGTAAAACGACGTCCCCAGAGCCAGTGTCGGAACTGTCGAAGTCCGTAAACGACTGCAAAGAGCTCGCGTTTAGTAACCGACCAGCGTTGCTGGCTGGGAGATAATGCCTTGGCCTTGAAACCGATGTAACGAATCTGATTGTTGATGACCTGATAGAGGCATACCCCCACCCCCACGTCACTTGCGTCTGTAGCTAGGCAGAAAGGGTGCTGCAAATTTGGATGACAGAGCACTGGAGCTTGCGTAAGCGCGAGTTTGATGTTATTGAATGCGCGCGTGTGCTCTTCTGTCCACAACTGCGAGAGATCCCCTGCGTTGCGCAAACTGTCCAGTGGCCACGTTGTCGTTGCAAATCGAGGTACATGGTCCCAGAGGAAGTTCACGGCACCGAGGAACCGTTGCATATCTTTGCCCGTAGCGGGCTGGGGCCAGGCCGCTATGTTGGCGACCTTTCGAGGATCCAAAGCAATGCCTGCTGCTGAGATACAGAATCCCAGAAGGTACACCTTGCGCTGTCCAAAGGCACACTTATCACGGTTGAGGATGAGATTGGCTCGCGTGAGACGGCGGACAACTTCCTGTACGTGAGGAACGTGTTCTTTGAAGCTGGCGCTATGGACACAAAGATCATCAATGAAGAGTGACACATAAGGAAGGTCGGAAAACAACCGTTCCATGACAGCTTGATACTTAAATGACAGCGAGCGGATGCCGAAGGGTGCACCCCGGAACACATACTGTATACCATTGACTTTGAATGCCGTTTTATGTTGGTGCTCTTCTGTGATGGGGAACCGATGAAAAGCATTCGTCAAGTCGAGAGTCGTGAAAATTGTTGATCCACCGGTGCGCTCGAAGATGTCTGACAAGTGGGGCAGTGGAAACCGATCTTCGGGTAGGAGTAGATTGAGCTGGCGTACATCGAGACAGGGGCGGTACTTGGTATAGTTGCCGTCGCTGTCCTTCTTCCTTGCGAAAACGATCGGACTGTTCCAATGGCTGATAGTATGCGATTTCTTGATGACACCGTCGGCAAGCCATTTGTCGACATGCTGCTGCAGAAGAGGCATGAGGGTCGCTGGCAGCTTGTATTGGGCCCGGTAGGCTACAGCGCCCGGCGGTGTTTCGAGACGAACAATTGCTTCTGGAAGTGTGCAGAAAGAGTTGATAGGGATGGCTGTGTTTGCAGCGAGAAAGGGTTGGATATCCTGCATGAACTTCGCGTGCTCGGCTGGCGATCCTGCAGGGGAATCATTTGGGACTTCGGAATCGTCATCTCCGGTAGATTCTGGAAGGTGCGCGAGAGCGGAAGTGTCCCAGTCGATGGGTAGTCCTACTATGTGAATACCAAGAGCTTTCATCAGGTCAGTACCAATGCACACATCAACTTCGCCATGCAAATCTAGCACATCAAAAGTATGGGAGATAGTCCGACGGTTACAGCTCACAGCCAACTTTTTATTTACAATTCCCACACGAGGAAGAGTAACCCCAGCAGAAGCTAAGTGTATGGTCCCGGCTGCCGGAGACACGGACCAACCAAAGCGTGCACACAATGAAGGGGAAACGGTGCTGTCTGTAGCACCGGTGTCCAGCAGGGCCCAAAGGCGCTGGCCTTCTATTGTGATGGGGAAGTGGTGTGAGCGTGTATGTGCGGAAGGTAAGTCCTGTTTCTGTGTATGCTTACACTGGTGTGAAGGACCGTACAACGCGTTATACACGTCCGACATCTCTATGTCCTCAGGCTCGCTGTCCAAGGCATCTGGGGACTTGGGCTGTGGTGGCATGGCCGACCGACGAGCCGTGCGAGGAGCAGAGCGAGGGGAGGAACGAGGCACAGAGCCGGAGCGCGAACGGGAACGGGAGCGGGCAGAGGAAGACTGGGAAGCGGCCACCGGGGAGCGCTCTCTCTTGACGTGCTGGTGGGCCCGCATCGTCAGGTTCTTGGGAGGGCATTGGTGCCCTCGAGCGAAGGCGCCACCACACCACCGACACGTCGCGATCTTGTTCCCATCCCTGGGAGCGCGGGCCGCAGAAGATGGGCCGCTGGCCTTCTGGCGTTCTTGGGCCAGGATCTTGCGCCGCGCCTGACACTCGTCCGTGGTGTGTCGACCCATCCCATGGACATCGCAGCGCTTTTTTCGAGAGGGGGCGCCACCCTCCAGGCCGGATCGTTCAGAGCTACCAGAGGTGCTCGCCCGTCGCTTAGGGGCGTGGATAGAGTCCATGAGGGACTGTCCAGCCGGCGCTGAAGCAGACGGTGAGTCCCGTCCGGCAGAGGAACGCGGAGCAGCGCGAGAGGAAGAGGAGACGTCGGAGCCAAAGTTGCGCTCGAGGTTAAGCGCGATTTGTCCCAGTTGCTGGGAGGTGCGCTTGAGGGCGGCAGGCAGGCTGGCACGAGCAATGTTGACCCGCTCGGCGATGTCAGGATGGAGGCCGTTGAGGTACCATTGGCAGCAATGCTGTCATCCGGCGTACGCGCGTCCCTACGCAGCTTTTGGAACCGCCCGTTCCACTCGGCGACGGTCTCTCTACGCAGCATCTTTGCTACCATGACTGCCTCGACGGCGGCAGCTAACTGCTCCGTCTGGTCAACGGAAAACTCCTGCTCGAGGGCCACTCGAGCGAACGACCAGGGCTCGTTGCTATGCGGGCGGAGGTGTTCCTCAAACCACGATCGATGCTCTGGCGAGAGCAGGACCGGCAAGTACCGAGCCCAGACAAGGTCGGGGGCTTGGCCCGCTGCGGCGAGGATATCCTCAAAGGCACGCAAGCAGTCTTGAATGGTCGCGAAGACCATCGACGCCGGACGCCAGACGAATCCTTCCCACTGGAAAACGGGGCAGTTGGCGGGCATCGCCCAGCGGTCGACACCAGGAAGGGAAGGAGTGCTCGAGGTTTCGGCGAACGAGGATATCGATCCTGGGGCTGGACTCACGAGCAGGCGTGCCGACGACTCCAGTTCGGCGATCTCCTGCTCAAGCAGGCTCATCTGCTCCCTTAGACGGGCGTGCTCAGCCCGGTCGTTCGCCCGGGCGGCGGCCATGCGTTGCAGCATTAGCAGGGCGAGATCACCCCGCAAGGACTCCATGGCTTCCACAGCCTGCTGCACCACCGATGTGGCGCGGGTTGCCTCGACGACAGGGGCGACAGGTGCATCATTTCGCGGCTGGTTGGTGCCGCTCGTTGCCGCGCGAACGGAAGGAAGGTCGAAGTCGTTGTTGGAGGGAGAGGGAGCTGACATCGTACGTTATAAAAAAAAGAGGTAAGCGAATTCAAAGAAAAAAAATGTGGTGGTTAGAGAGTTAGTTGCAGGTGTTTAAACCGTAGGGGCTAAAATCGAGTCTTTGAGACGGGATCCTCTTTATTGAATAAAAATAACTCTCTTTTTATATGATTTCGGACCAGGGTGGTAGTGGTGATACAAGCGGTAGTCATCGAGCATGGTCCTCCAATCATTACCAGTTAGCGGGCTTCGTAACGTTGGAATGGGAGGACAGTCGAGACGTGCTGTAGAAGAGGTGGATAAGTCGATAACCCTGCTCAGTACTGTCTGTAGAAGCGCAGTGTTATGAACAGTAGGGCTATGACACAAGGTGGCCTCTACCGCCGCAATTGTAGCACTGTTTATTTGACATCCTATGTTGGCCAGCGACAAGGCTGGAATTGTTCTGGTTGTGGAACGAACTATTGTTGTGCCACTGCTTTCGTCCTTGTCCCCATTGTTGTTGTGGGATTTGGCGGATGGCGTCAAGGTCCATTGGTGTCGGTCCGTTTGGTGGTGGTATCCCTGGAGTCGAGTTCTGATACGCGGTTGAGGCTGGGATGGACTCTCGAAGCTCTTGTGTATATTGTTGTACTGATTCGTATTCTTCGGCTGCTTCATAGGCATCATGCAGAGTCTTTGGCTTATGAAGAGCGACCTGTAGACAAGGATCATACTCAAGCCCTCTCAAAAAATAGTGGATCGCATCTTCATCCATCATCCCAGGAAGGTCCAGCATGATGTTACGGAAAGCAACAATATACTCATGTATGGATCGTGATGGCATGTTGCATTGTTTGAGCTCATGGAGGCGGTGGCGGGCGACCTTGTCGGAATTTCGAGGCTTGAATTCGGCACGGAACATCTCTTGGAAGTCCTGCCAGGTAGCAGGAGTCCGGTTGCTGCCGTCATCTGGATCAATAGTCGTTTCGAGATGCCACCACCAAGTAGCAGCGCCATCCCGAAGGAGCGTGGAGGCAAAAGTTACGCGTGGTTTGTCTTCGAGACCGGTGCAGTCGAGATATTTGCCCACCATATGTAGCCATGCTTCCACCTTTGCTGACGAACGCTCACCACGAAACACGTCTGGCTGTACTGGTTTGATAGTCGAGGTAGCACCCCTGTCTGTTGCTAGGCGTAGCGCCGTCAACTCTGCTTGTTGTGCTTGCATCTGGGTGAGCATTGCATGGATTGTCTCTAACATTTTACTCTGGTCCATGGTTACGGCCTTGATAAACTTGTCTGCTAGAACTTGTGCACGGGACTTCAGGCGTTGTAGGTTTACAGGAGTGAAATTTGCGCGGTCGTTCGGAGGTATAAAAACTTGCTCGATGTTAGTTTTGTAAAGTTGCTTGTATCCTTCAGGTAGTAATTCAAGTATAAATTCTTGGATCCGGTATTTCTTTTGTTCTTCGGCGGAGAAAGTTGGCATCAGCTACCAGTTGTCGTTGCCTTGGTCACTGAGATCCTTTTACTGGGGACAACGACGGGTTCACACAGAACAGTGAATGTCACTAAGACGATTCGGAAGATAGTGATCGATCCAAAATGATGATGTCCTTTATTCTATATTACTAGTTTGATATTTATACTTTGTTATACATTGGATATCCATAGAGGTTATGTAAAAGATATGTCACGCCATGTAGAGCTTGTCAGGCCATAGCGACATAATGTATGCATATGCATACATTGCGGGCATGTGCCTGAGGGCGATGGGATCAGGTCATTCTAGCGTGCATATGCATGATGCAAAATCTTTACATTCATGCCACGTGACTCGCACGATCAGTCCACGACAAATATAAGCACGACACAAAGGCGACATGACAAAAAAACTCTCGGACCGGGAATTGAACCCGGGTCTCCCGCGTGACAGGCGGGGATACTGACCACTATACTATCCGAGAGGACACCTTGTCGAGCATCGCACGCTGCGAATTCAACCTCTTTCGATATTTCTCAAACTAGGCACGTGACTACCCCTATTTCATCAAATTGACAATTTCACCATTAATTGCGAACACGTTGGAACACACCAAAACAAAGCAAGAATCACCTGCACCACTGTCCGACGTCCCTTCTACATCATTATTGAAGCAGAAAGGATTGTCTGACTGTTGCATAGGTGATTGCAAGAGCATCAATGAAGTGGATACAGGATTTTTACTTTCCTCTCATACAGTAGTGGGGAAATAAAACCAAGGTGTAAGTAATTTTAAAAGCAGGAAGGTTGGTCTCAACATGTTTCATTTTAAATCCACAAAAAAAATAAGGGAAGAGACAAGGTCCGCCACTGAAAAGATGTAGGGGGAGTAAGTAAAGGTCAAAGTCTAAGTAGAAGACACACAACTTACAGGATTTTCAAGAAGAACTTTGCCACAAATTTTAGTTGTTCATATAGATGGTCTAGGTTTTTCGTTTTTTTTTGCTTCAAATTCGAATACAAATTTTAGTATTTCATTGCTACCCTTTTGTCAAATTAAAAGGCAATAGCAGCAAGAACATTTCAATCAAGGCTATAGATGAGTCTTCCTTCTCCTCTTTTTACACCAGAATAGTTTTGGGAGGCCAACCATTTATGTTTCATTCTAATTTCGAAGGAAGAAGAGAAACGAAATACTAATATTTGTATTCAATTTTGAAGCAAAAAAAACAAAAAACCTAGTGTGGTGAACATTGATCCGTGTTAGAGAACTTAGCCGGTTTCACATCACTATCGCCGATATCCTGAAACTAAGACAATGATGAATTTAACACATTGATGTTCAGGGACCGATATTTTCATATCCGCTTGCGTGACAGGACAATCGCACCTATCAAAGGTACTTCCTCTACCCAGGATCCATCACTGGTCTTGAAGAGGACAATGAAAAGAGAATGCTCTCATCCGATATGTCCTAACAGGATTAAGCACTTACATCGCCGTTCTAATAGAATTATTATAAAAGAGAGTTATTTTATTTTCAGGAATAAACATCAACCTCAAAGATACT
>JAIXMN010000051.1:0-75693 GCA_025716815.1 Dichotomocladium elegans
AAGACTGACTATTTTTGCTTTCATAGGCCATTTCGGCGACGTTCCCTCCCTTCCCCCTCCCCCGCCCCGCCCCGAGGAGCAGGGAGACAAGTTCATGGGACGGAGGGTGAACCCCACGGGAGTCATCTTGGGCCGGGGAGGATGGCTTCTTTTGTAGCTCCTATGAAAGTATCAGCGGCCTTCGAGTTTGCAGCGCTTTGGCGACGCCTCCGCAGATCGGCAGCAGGCTTGCACACTGCTCGTCTGGGGCTATCTCTGCTCGATTCTAACGGAGATTGCTTCGAATCTTGATAAAGTAAGTTATGTCTTATCTCCATGAACACCGAGAAGTGCACCTTTTTCTTTTGGCAGCCTACAAGGCAAGAAATACGCTCAAAATTGAGCAGAGCATTTGGTGACCAATGCGGCACCATGTAAAAATGTCTGTTTCCTCATCATCAACAACGACTGTTTTACTGTAAGTGCATATTTCCCTTTCTACAGTCTGCGCCATGAAAATCTATTTACTAACTAACTTTATCCGGATGAAAGGTCTCCTCATCAAATGCCTGGTGTTGCGCTCTTAAGCGCATACCAGGTATTTCTATATCATGGACTTCCATCTCAGAAAACAGACACATCATTTAAAGAGCCACACACGTACACCAGGTGTGTTCATGAAGATAAGACATAACTTACTTTATCAAGGTTCGTAGCAATCTCCGTTGCACTTGAGCAGAGTAGCCCTGGGCGTGCGGTGTGTATGCCTGTTGTTGGTTTGCGGGGGTTAGCCAAGCGTTGCGGGCTCGGAGGTTGCTGAGAAATCATAGGAGCTGCAGAAGAAGTTGTCCAAACCGACCCTCGATGGCTTTCCGTGTGGGCGATCCCGATGTCCCTCTTCTCCCTCTCCATCACCTCCCCTTCTGTCCACCTGGTAGGCGGCCCGTGACCTACCCTGCGTGTAACGCGGTTCTGGACGAAGGCAGCGAGTTTATATTCTCGCGTATCGGAGCGTCCGGGGAATACAACGTATTGTTTTACGGCGTTGTTGTCCTACGAGTGAAGACGTCCAACAATGAGGGGAGCAACTATCAACTTCGGCGGAAATAAGGGGTTCTATACGCGTACACTCTTTCAGCAATACCTACAGCTCATATCTGGTGATGCCATGCTCAGTGCAAGTTTCCATTCTCGATTAAGAAATGGCGGTGCTTCGTGCGAAGATAAATGTGGCCCAAAGGCCGGCGACAAACCTCCATCATCAGAACCCCGGCATATTCGACAGCGTACAACTGTCACGATGTCTTTCGAAATGTGCGGTTCATATACGTTCGGGACAATCCTTGGGGAAAAAATACACCCACTAAACCCCCTTCGCCGAGGAGATCATCTTTGTTATCGATTCGCCTAATGCGCCACCAAATCAAGAATATGAAAGACCATTGCCTAAGCGCTGCTCCAAATGAAGCGGCCCGCAACGTGCAAAAACATCGTCACTAGACTAAAGCAAGAGCAAGAACAAGAACAAGAACAAGAACAAGAACAAGAGCTAGAGCTAGAGCTAGAGCTAGAGCTAGAGCTAGAGCAAGAGCAAGAAAAAGAAAAAACAAGAACAAGAAAAAGAACAAGAAAAAGAACAAGAACAAGAAAAAGAACAAGAAAAAGAAAAAGAAAAAGAAAAAGAAAAAGAACAAGAACAAGAAAAAGAAAAGAACAAGAAAAAGAACAAGAGAAAGAACAAGAGAAAGAACAAGAACAAGAGAAAGAAAAAGAAAAAGAACAAGAGAAAGAGAAAGAGAAAGAGAAAGAGAAAGAGAAAGAGAAAGAGAAAGAGAAAGAGAAAGAGAAAGAGAAAGAGAAAGAGAAAGAGAAAGAGAAAGAGAAAGAGAAAGAGAAAGAGAAAGAGAAAGAGAAAGAGAAAGAGAAAGAGAAAGAGAAAGAGAACAACAACCAGAAGAAGAAAAAGAAAAAGAAAAAGAAAAAACAAGAACAAGAAAAAGAACAAGAGAAAGAGAAAGAGAAAAAGAAAAAGAACAACAACCAGAAGAAGAAAAAAGAAGAAGAAAAAAAGAAGAAGAAAAAAAGAAGAAGAAAAAAAGAAAAGAAAAAAGCCAAAGTAATTCTGATAGCCAAAGAAGAAAAGCAAGAACGAAAGAAGAAGAATAGAAATACCAGAGAGGAGAAGAAAAGACAAGTCCAATGTGCAACAAAGGAAGGAAAGGAGCAAATATCAACGAAGAATACCAAGAGTGACAAGAATCGAAGAAAAAACCAAAGGGCAAGAACCAGGGATATACGATCTACGACGGAACTAAGCTATCTGCCCGTCGATAAAACAAAGCACATCACGCATGAACCTGACACGACAGCAGAAGCCCCAAACCCTTTCCTGTACGGAAAGTCCAAGCTATCTCCGCAAGGGCATCAATACGATGATCGAATAACCATAACAGCCAACGATGCAATAAGCTGAATTTGCCCATCGGATCAAGGGTGACGACGTCCCATCTGCACGGCTGTTTCGGTCTCTGCCGTCTTTAACGCAAAAACCCTCCCATGTTCGCATTCCACCCGAATGTGGCAACCCTCAAACGTTAAGCGATGGCTGTCCACTCCCGCAGAAGAGTTATATGTGTCCTGTTATTGTATGCGGTCGCGTTCGATGATATGACAATGCATTGGTGCCCCATTTCCTGGTCTGTTATGAATAGTCCCAGCTTACGGTATTCGTCCACGTGCACAGTAATCTGATTATCCCCCAACGGTTCACGAAACTACACGATTGGGGGCGTCACTTCGAAATATGGACCTTCTAATTACTGCCACATAGCAGTGCAACACCTTGACACACGCATTCATCCAGCCCATTGCCCTCTAGAACAATCAGTATCCACAATTTCCGCTGCGATGCAACTATCAATACACCGACCCGTATCTTTTAGCATCTTTGATGCTCTGGTGCAAGCTGTAGACTATGACTTTTGCTGTATGAAATGCAACCAGCATAGCGGATACAAACGAATGTAAGATGACCATGTGTAGATAGTGCGAGAAAGAACTTCACCTTGAAAGATTTCATCCTTTTCCTTACCTGACCTCATTTGCATTTCTTATACGTAATGATTAAAGCGCGATTGCCCTTTCTCATTTGATTCCTGTGGTGTTTTAGTTGTTATTTTAGCTGGACAGTGAGAATACGATGAGACTCGTGGATGTATTTTTATTCAAATGAAATCGGAATTAGATCCTCCATCGCTACACATTATCTACTATTTATATGATTTACGGAAGAGATCCTAATTAGGCCAACTGGATACTCCGTCTTGGCGCGAGTACTCGGAGATAGTGGCACTATTACAGATAAGGTGGTCGTGTGTGTAAACTCTGTTTCCTTGTTCCTTTTAGACCACCTCACGTCGGTAAAACCTCATAAAAATCCAGTGGAAGAAAGATAAAGGGGAAAAGACTGAGGAAATGGATCGGGGTAGAACGCGGTGTTATGGATCCTTCAATCCGTAATCATCTATGCGACAGTATGGTTTCTATAGGTTTTGCGTGATGAGATACTACAAAGCTGACACTAATACGCATAGACGCCTGATAGCTCCAACAGATGCTCGCCGAAAACCTGTCTGGCACCAGGGCCATCCATGCGAGTCCCACTGCGAATATGGGAAGCATGTTCAGGCAAAGTTGCCATATCCCCCGGTTCCACAATCGACGTTGAGGCAGCGCCCCTCTGCCGAGAGACCAGAGGTTTGGAGTGGGCGGTGCATATCGCATCGAAAGATGTCAAGAACGGGCGATGCACAGAAGAATGAATTAAGGAGGAAGCGTTTCACGCCAGTACTATTCAAAAGCAGCAGCAGCAGTAGCAAGGTGTTCCTCAACACGAGCCATTTCAGGGTCCTGGGTGTTCTCCTTCCTTTCTCCTAGACCGCGAGAACCTAAAGCAATATCGCTGGCTGCGTAGCATTTTCTCTATCCATATTGTTCGATCAATCGGCAAAGAGTCTCGTCCATATGTAGCTTTCTACCCCACTATTCACCGCTGGGCCTCTTTTGAAAAGCAGACGTGCAGTAATCGATGGCCATCACTTCTCTATTTGTGCTCGGTCTAAAGCGATATATTGCTTCACAGCAATTAACGCTGTGAAGCAAACAATGGTTATTTTTGTCTTCTTTTACGTACATCGATCCGCATTATTGCTTGGTGGATATGATAAAAGAAAAGTTTGGTTGGATGCTTCCTAGGAAAGAGTATGTACTCGGGATTATCAGCATGTGCATGCATGCGACCTTATACGGTCCAAAGACTCACAGCAATTCATACTCGTCCAACCATATGGCCCTATCCACCTTCGTAAAGAAACAGATTCTCATTTCCAGAACGATGAATATGTGCGACTTTATTATTGTCATCTGGGGGGAAGGGAGAAATACTGTGCGGGTATTTTCTTTGGGCAAGCCCGGACTCAGACCCAGGACTGGGGGATTTTTAGGCAGGATGAGTCTGAGAAGAAATTACCTTTCTGAGAAAAATTGAACCGGCACTCCAAAAAGCTACCTAAAAATGATGCAAAAAGTATCGGTTGTCGCCAAGGAGCATATTGCAAGCTCACAGACAAAAGTCCTTGAAAGATTAAATGGACTAAGCGGTACATAAATGATCAACCACTATTATATGGAATTCTACACTGTATATCATCAAGTTGTTGTGGCTATTTTAAAAAAAAAAGAAACAAAGCATCTGTTCAGAATTATATGCAGGTTGAAATTGAGGACGCATACACATATTTATTGACTAGTTATAATTAAATGTTTGATCCTTTGGCGATCTTCCTGAACTTGTCTATTGATACGGAAAGGTGGCTTCTTTTTCCCTCCAATAGCCTTGCCGCCTCCTCGTGCGATATTTGTTCACTGTCTGCTTTTTTCTTCACCATATCGTACACCTCTTTTCTTCTGCTGTAATACCTTGATTCCTTTCTCTCCATCCTCCAAGCGGTTCCATACATTCGTTCCAAGTCCCTCACAGCAGGTCCGCCAGCAATACCATTAACATACTCCCGCCATACGTCTGTAATGGTAATAAGACTTCGGTTAAGATGGTATAAGGGGATACCACCCTGAAGGGGACTGTTGTCAGGTGTTGGAGTCGCCAAGTTGACACTGGGAGTCGAGCTAATGCCAGTACCAATCGATGTCAAGGCAGACAATTGAGCTGTTGAGCTGTTGTTATTGAAGCAGGCGTTGCCAAGGGCAAAGAAATCTTTAAACCCTTGGTTCATATTACGGAACTCGGTTGCCTGGTTAGATCGAATTGCTGCGAGGGAGGAGTGGATGGATTCGAAGCCGTCATTCAAGCTTGAAATGAGCTCCGGCAAGGCTGCTTGTAGCCTTTGTGAGGCAGTGAGCGCGACTTCATCTTCTTGGAGCGATGCGAGCAGTTCTGTTTCAAATTGTTGAAATAGCTCGTGCGAGAATATGTTACAGGACCAGAGATAGAAGTCGGGGAATTTCTTCTTTAACAACACGGCGTCCTGTCAATTATTGAATACAATATAACGAATTAGACTCTTTTTGCAATTTCAGCAGTGCAGTAAAACGTTAGCCTTAAGTACCTGAAGAAGTACAAGTCTGAGGTACCGAAGCAGCGACAAGAAGTTAGGTCCAGCGATATCTTCTTGTACTGAGCCGTCATGCTTGTCGAACTTCTCCTTCCATTGGTCGAGCTCAGGAAAGATCATCGCCTGTAGCTCGTTTGGCGGGATCACCAGGGCGCGAGGCAGGAAGTAGTTGCCAGGATGATTGGGGAACCCAGCTAAGCTTTTCATCGCCTCGACCGGTAAACTTGAAACATAGCAGCCGACCATTCGATCAGTTCCCCACCGTCCTACCATCCGCTGTTGATCTCCGGAGACATTCTCTTGTGCGATCATGTTGAGTGCACTTTTTCTGTTCGCATGTGTTACTTTGGACGTATGGATCCCCAGAGTTTTGAAAGCCTCGAGGTAAACCTTGTGCTGAGCTCGATAGCTTATTGGCGTGGATTTATCTGCTCCCTTGAAAAGGACGGTTTCGTACCAATTCTCGCGCCTGGTGAAGTCCGGAAAAGGTTCGTTTTCAAAGTGGAAGCGAGAAAAAAGATACATGGCCAGTGCGCCAACTGAGCATAACTCGACTTCTTTGCTCCTTATTGAAGACCCGTACTCGATTTTTCCGTGCTGGTTTGTCTTCCCGAACGTGATTGTTGCGACCAATGCCACACATTGTGAGGCGCCTTGATTATCGATCTCGAGAGAGAAAAGATCCGCAAATTGCATGCCAAGGGTAGTCTGGCTTCTGCACAGCATTGCATGGCTCAGTAGGAAGCATAGTCGATCTCTGCAGCCACTTGGATTATTTTTTCGCACAAGAAAATATTCGCTGACTTGTTGGAGCTCTTGCTTTGTATAGCCATCGTTAAGAGTATTCTTTCCCCGGTCTTCAAAATATTTTCGCTTGTCTTTGGCCTTTTGTATGTCAATTGTCTTCAAAAAAGTTCGAACAAGTGGACCTCTTGCATGACCATGCGGATTGGCACCCAAAGTTTTCTGCTTGTTGTACAGATCCACGGCAGCTTTGACGTATCCAAGGATAGATTCCCTGCTTAATGCGATCGGGGTGTCGTCGGCATTTCTCTTCAGCTTTCTTCCACGCTTCATCACGAATTCCGCAAGGAAATAGCTCAGCTTTTGATCGGTAACTGTTTCCCCATCGCTGAAGTTTTGCTCAAGACACCATCTCTATATGCCGACAATGTTATTAGCATCATTTTGTTTTTTTGCTTTAAGCTGTACAATTTGCTACCTTCCATTCTTCTTGCTTTGCCATATACGCCTTAGATGTGTTCGACGGCCGGGCAGCCATGTTCTGAGCGATAATCATCTGATTGCTGCGGTACATGGCTGCATTATTGTCGATCATGCGCTGAAGTCCTTCGTCATCGACTGTCGTTGGATTGTTGACTGCTTGCGTATTGTTCATCGATAAAGGGTCAGACCTTGGTAAGAAGCAAGTCAACAAAATGACAATGCCGCCGAACGCGATTTATAAATTGTAACACTTACAGGTAAACAAGGAAATGGACATTGCATCCTTACGTAGATACATATTTCGCTCATATTTATAAGAAAATACATATTCTGTTGGTGTAACTACGTTAGTAATCAACGCTCAAGATTATCCGAGAAGTCTCGTGTGGGCAAATACATATTCATATATTTAAAACCGGGCAAAGTGATCATCAAAAACTATTTACTCTTTAATAAGTTTCAGATCATGAAAGTTCTCCCAGGGCACGTTGCTTTTCAGGCACTATGAGATAAATGAATATATGAATATGCTACGTATTGCTATAATACGTTCAGTAGAACAGTAGATATGTATGCTGTCAAGCGTAAAAATTATCTACGGCGGCAACAAGCTGCACCAAAGTGCTTCCACTATGCATTATTCAACAGAGGGAAGCATATCGTGGTGGAGTGTAAAAACAATGCCTGTATTTGGGATTGCGATACCAAGGCAACTCTTCTATTGGGCCAATCGTTCGTGGAACCAGATGAGTCCCAGATGAGTCCCAGAGGGTAAATACTTTAGGTATTTTGAAGGTATTTTCCCACTTTTTCGCTGGGGACCAAAAAATACCTTTTTTTTTCAAGCCAAAATTTTCATATTCCGCTGGGTAATTTTGAGTCTCGGATGAGTTTCATGGTTCAGATACTGTGCGGGTATTTTCTTTGGGCAAGCCCGGACTCAGACCCAGGACTGGGGGATTTTTAGGCAGGATGAGTCTGAGAAGAAATTACCTTTCTGAGAAAAATTGAACCGGCACTCCAAAAAGCTACCTAAAAATGATGCAAAAAGTATCGGTTGTCGCCAAGGAGCATATTGCAAGCTCACAGACAAAAGTCCTTGAAAGATTAAATGGACTAAGCGGTACATAAATGATCAACCACTATTATATGGAATTCTACACTGTATATCATCAAGTTGTTGTGGCTATTTTAAAAAAAAAAGAAACAAAGCATCTGTTCAGAATTATATGCAGGTTGAAATTGAGGACGCATACACATATTTATTGACTAGTTATAATTAAATGTTTGATCCTTTGGCGATCTTCCTGAACTTGTCTATTGATACGGAAAGGTGGCTTCTTTTTCCCTCCAATAGCCTTGCCGCCTCCTCGTGCGATATTTGTTCACTGTCTGCTTTTTTCTTCACCATATCGTACACCTCTTTTCTTCTGCTGTAATACCTTGATTCCTTTCTCTCCATCCTCCAAGCGGTTCCATACATTCGTTCCAAGTCCCTCACAGCAGGTCCGCCAGCAATACCATTAACATACTCCCGCCATACGTCTGTAATGGTAATAAGACTTCGGTTAAGATGGTATAAGGGGATACCACCCTGAAGGGGACTGTTGTCAGGTGTTGGAGTCGCCAAGTTGACACTGGGAGTCGAGCTAATGCCAGTACCAATCGATGTCAAGGCAGACAATTGAGCTGTTGAGCTGTTGTTATTGAAGCAGGCGTTGCCAAGGGCAAAGAAATCTTTAAACCCTTGGTTCATATTACGGAACTCGGTTGCCTGGTTAGATCGAATTGCTGCGAGGGAGGAGTGGATGGATTCGAAGCCGTCATTCAAGCTTGAAATGAGCTCCGGCAAGGCTGCTTGTAGCCTTTGTGAGGCAGTGAGCGCGACTTCATCTTCTTGGAGCGATGCGAGCAGTTCTGTTTCAAATTGTTGAAATAGCTCGTGCGAGAATATGTTACAGGACCAGAGATAGAAGTCGGGGAATTTCTTCTTTAACAACACGGCGTCCTGTCAATTATTGAATACAATATAACGAATTAGACTCTTTTTGCAATTTCAGCAGTGCAGTAAAACGTTAGCCTTAAGTACCTGAAGAAGTACAAGTCTGAGGTACCGAAGCAGCGACAAGAAGTTAGGTCCAGCGATATCTTCTTGTACTGAGCCGTCATGCTTGTCGAACTTCTCCTTCCATTGGTCGAGCTCAGGAAAGATCATCGCCTGTAGCTCGTTTGGCGGGATCACCAGGGCGCGAGGCAGGAAGTAGTTGCCAGGATGATTGGGGAACCCAGCTAAGCTTTTCATCGCCTCGACCGGTAAACTTGAAACATAGCAGCCGACCATTCGATCAGTTCCCCACCGTCCTACCATCCGCTGTTGATCTCCGGAGACATTCTCTTGTGCGATCATGTTGAGTGCACTTTTTCTGTTCGCATGTGTTACTTTGGACGTATGGATCCCCAGAGTTTTGAAAGCCTCGAGGTAAACCTTGTGCTGAGCTCGATAGCTTATTGGCGTGGATTTATCTGCTCCCTTGAAAAGGACGGTTTCGTACCAATTCTCGCGCCTGGTGAAGTCCGGAAAAGGTTCGTTTTCAAAGTGGAAGCGAGAAAAAAGATACATGGCCAGTGCGCCAACTGAGCATAACTCGACTTCTTTGCTCCTTATTGAAGACCCGTACTCGATTTTTCCGTGCTGGTTTGTCTTCCCGAACGTGATTGTTGCGACCAATGCCACACATTGTGAGGCGCCTTGATTATCGATCTCGAGAGAGAAAAGATCCGCAAATTGCATGCCAAGGGTAGTCTGGCTTCTGCACAGCATTGCATGGCTCAGTAGGAAGCATAGTCGATCTCTGCAGCCACTTGGATTATTTTTTCGCACAAGAAAATATTCGCTGACTTGTTGGAGCTCTTGCTTTGTATAGCCATCGTTAAGAGTATTCTTTCCCCGGTCTTCAAAATATTTTCGCTTGTCTTTGGCCTTTTGTATGTCAATTGTCTTCAAAAAAGTTCGAACAAGTGGACCTCTTGCATGACCATGCGGATTGGCACCCAAAGTTTTCTGCTTGTTGTACAGATCCACGGCAGCTTTGACGTATCCAAGGATAGATTCCCTGCTTAATGCGATCGGGGTGTCGTCGGCATTTCTCTTCAGCTTTCTTCCACGCTTCATCACGAATTCCGCAAGGAAATAGCTCAGCTTTTGATCGGTAACTGTTTCCCCATCGCTGAAGTTTTGCTCAAGACACCATCTCTATATGCCGACAATGTTATTAGCATCATTTTGTTTTTTTGCTTTAAGCTGTACAATTTGCTACCTTCCATTCTTCTTGCTTTGCCATATACGCCTTAGATGTGTTCGACGGCCGGGCAGCCATGTTCTGAGCGATAATCATCTGATTGCTGCGGTACATGGCTGCATTATTGTCGATCATGCGCTGAAGTCCTTCGTCATCGACTGTCGTTGGATTGTTGACTGCTTGCGTATTGTTCATCGATAAAGGGTCAGACCTTGGTAAGAAGCAAGTCAACAAAATGACAATGCCGCCGAACGCGATTTATAAATTGTAACACTTACAGGTAAACAAGGAAATGGACATTGCATCCTTACGTAGATACATATTTCGCTCATATTTATAAGAAAATACATATTCTGTTGGTGTAACTACGTTAGTAATCAACGCTCAAGATTATCCGAGAAGTCTCGTGTGGGCAAATACATATTCATATATTTAAAACCGGGCAAAGTGATCATCAAAAACTATTTACTCTTTAATAAGTTTCAGATCATGAAAGTTCTCCCAGGGCACGTTGCTTTTCAGGCACTATGAGATAAATGAATATATGAATATGCTACGTATTGCTATAATACGTTCAGTAGAACAGTAGATATGTATGCTGTCAAGCGTAAAAATTATCTACGGCGGCAACAAGCTGCACCAAAGTGCTTCCACTATGCATTATTCAACAGAGGGAAGCATATCGTGGTGGAGTGTAAAAACAATGCCTGTATTTGGGATTGCGATACCAAGGCAACTCTTCTATTGGGCCAATCGTTCGTGGAACCAGATGAGTCCCAGATGAGTCCCAGAGGGTAAATACTTTAGGTATTTTGAAGGTATTTTCCCACTTTTTCGCTGGGGACCAAAAATACCTTTTTTTTTCAAGCCAAAATTTTCATATTCCGCTGGGTAATTTTGAGTCTCGGATGAGTTTCATGGTTCAGATACTGTGCGGGTATTTTCTTTGGGCAAGCCCGGACTCAGACCAGGACTGGGGATTTTTAGGCAGGATGAGTCTGAGAAGAAATTACCTTTCTGAGAAAAATTGAACCGGCACTCCAAAAAGCTACCTAAAAATGATGCAAAAAGTATCGGTTGTCGCCAAGGAGCATATTGCAAGCTCACAGACAAAAGTCCTTGAAAGATTAAATGGACTAAGCGGTACATAAATGATCAACCACTATTATATGGAATTCTACACTGTATATCATCAAGTTGTTGTGGCTATTTTAAAAAAAAAGAAACAAAGCATCTGTTCAGAATTATATGCAGGTTGAAATTGAGGACGCATACACATATTTATTGACTAGTTATAATTAAATGTTTGATCCTTTGGCGATCTTCCTGAACTTGTCTATTGATACGGAAAGGTGGCTTCTTTTTCCCTCCAATAGCCTTGCCGCCTCCTCGTGCGATATTTGTTCACTGTCTGCTTTTTTCTTCACCATATCGTACACCTCTTTTCTTCTGCTGTAATACCTTGATTCCTTTCTCTCCATCCTCCAAGCGGTTCCATACATTCGTTCCAAGTCCCTCACAGCAGGTCCGCCAGCAATACCATTAACATACTCCCGCCATACGTCTGTAATGGTAATAAGACTTCGGTTAAGATGGTATAAGGGGATACCACCCTGAAGGGGACTGTTGTCAGGTGTTGGAGTCGCCAAGTTGACACTGGGAGTCGAGCTAATGCCAGTACCAATCGATGTCAAGGCAGACAATTGAGCTGTTGAGCTGTTGTTATTGAAGCAGGCGTTGCCAAGGGCAAAGAAATCTTTAAACCCTTGGTTCATATTACGGAACTCGGTTGCCTGGTTAGATCGAATTGCTGCGAGGGAGGAGTGGATGGATTCGAAGCCGTCATTCAAGCTTGAAATGAGCTCCGGCAAGGCTGCTTGTAGCCTTTGTGAGGCAGTGAGCGCGACTTCATCTTCTTGGAGCGATGCGAGCAGTTCTGTTTCAAATTGTTGAAATAGCTCGTGCGAGAATATGTTACAGGACCAGAGATAGAAGTCGGGGAATTTCTTCTTTAACAACACGGCGTCCTGTCAATTATTGAATACAATATAACGAATTAGACTCTTTTTGCAATTTCAGCAGTGCAGTAAAACGTTAGCCTTAAGTACCTGAAGAAGTACAAGTCTGAGGTACCGAAGCAGCGACAAGAAGTTAGGTCCAGCGATATCTTCTTGTACTGAGCCGTCATGCTTGTCGAACTTCTCCTTCCATTGGTCGAGCTCAGGAAAGATCATCGCCTGTAGCTCGTTTGGCGGGATCACCAGGGCGCGAGGCAGGAAGTAGTTGCCAGGATGATTGGGGAACCCAGCTAAGCTTTTCATCGCCTCGACCGGTAAACTTGAAACATAGCAGCCGACCATTCGATCAGTTCCCCACCGTCCTACCATCCGCTGTTGATCTCCGGAGACATTCTCTTGTGCGATCATGTTGAGTGCACTTTTTCTGTTCGCATGTGTTACTTTGGACGTATGGATCCCCAGAGTTTTGAAAGCCTCGAGGTAAACCTTGTGCTGAGCTCGATAGCTTATTGGCGTGGATTTATCTGCTCCCTTGAAAAGGACGGTTTCGTACCAATTCTCGCGCCTGGTGAAGTCCGGAAAAGGTTCGTTTTCAAAGTGGAAGCGAGAAAAAAGATACATGGCCAGTGCGCCAACTGAGCATAACTCGACTTCTTTGCTCCTTATTGAAGACCCGTACTCGATTTTTCCGTGCTGGTTTGTCTTCCCGAACGTGATTGTTGCGACCAATGCCACACATTGTGAGGCGCCTTGATTATCGATCTCGAGAGAGAAAAGATCCGCAAATTGCATGCCAAGGGTAGTCTGGCTTCTGCACAGCATTGCATGGCTCAGTAGGAAGCATAGTCGATCTCTGCAGCCACTTGGATTATTTTTTCGCACAAGAAAATATTCGCTGACTTGTTGGAGCTCTTGCTTTGTATAGCCATCGTTAAGAGTATTCTTTCCCCGGTCTTCAAAATATTTTCGCTTGTCTTTGGCCTTTTGTATGTCAATTGTCTTCAAAAAAGTTCGAACAAGTGGACCTCTTGCATGACCATGCGGATTGGCACCCAAAGTTTTCTGCTTGTTGTACAGATCCACGGCAGCTTTGACGTATCCAAGGATAGATTCCCTGCTTAATGCGATCGGGGTGTCGTCGGCATTTCTCTTCAGCTTTCTTCCACGCTTCATCACGAATTCCGCAAGGAAATAGCTCAGCTTTTGATCGGTAACTGTTTCCCCATCGCTGAAGTTTTGCTCAAGACACCATCTCTATATGCCGACAATGTTATTAGCATCATTTTGTTTTTTTGCTTTAAGCTGTACAATTTGCTACCTTCCATTCTTCTTGCTTTGCCATATACGCCTTAGATGTGTTCGACGGCCGGGCAGCCATGTTCTGAGCGATAATCATCTGATTGCTGCGGTACATGGCTGCATTATTGTCGATCATGCGCTGAAGTCCTTCGTCATCGACTGTCGTTGGATTGTTGACTGCTTGCGTATTGTTCATCGATAAAGGGTCAGACCTTGGTAAGAAGCAAGTCAACAAAATGACAATGCCGCCGAACGCGATTTATAAATTGTAACACTTACAGGTAAACAAGGAAATGGACATTGCATCCTTACGTAGATACATATTTCGCTCATATTTATAAGAAAATACATATTCTGTTGGTGTAACTACGTTAGTAATCAACGCTCAAGATTATCCGAGAAGTCTCGTGTGGGCAAATACATATTCATATATTTAAAACCGGGCAAAGTGATCATCAAAAACTATTTACTCTTTAATAAGTTTCAGATCATGAAAGTTCTCCCAGGGCACGTTGCTTTTCAGGCACTATGAGATAAATGAATATATGAATATGCTACGTATTGCTATAATACGTTCAGTAGAACAGTAGATATGTATGCTGTCAAGCGTAAAAATTATCTACGGCGGCAACAAGCTGCACCAAAGTGCTTCCACTATGCATTATTCAACAGAGGGAAGCATATCGTGGTGGAGTGTAAAAACAATGCCTGTATTTGGGATTGCGATACCAAGGCAACTCTTCTATTGGGCCAATCGTTCGTGGAACCAGATGAGTCCCAGATGAGTCCCAGAGGGTAAATACTTTAGGTATTTTGAAGGTATTTTCCCACTTTTTCGCTGGGGACCAAAAAATACCTTTTTTTTTCAAGCCAAAATTTTCATATTCCGCTGGGTAATTTTGAGTCTCGGATGAGTTTCATGGTTCAGATACTGTATTGTGTTTCTATTTTTGACATTGATACAATCCTACTGGAATATTTTCTTTGTTTACATGTAGTGCAATAGCTTACAATTCCCGCCCTCATAAACATCAACCTCTGTCGTAGGATAAGACTTATCAAGGGCCTTGTAGTTTTCCCTTTCATAGACGTAAAGATCGATGTGGTTCGACTTGAAGCTCCAGCTCTGGTCTATATTGGAAGACAGGGAATATCAGAAAGTAAGTCACAGACGTGAGAGAGCGGCAAATGCTCGAGCATACCATCCACCAAAAGGCAGCCGTTGTGTATCTTGCCAGAATTGGGCAACTTCCAGCCATCCAGGGCGGGGACATAGATTTTTGTGCCCCTGGGGATATCGTTTGCAGCGATGCTAATGTAGGGTTTGAGCGCGGTGCCGTAAGCAGTAATTCCGTAGGGTTCTTTAGAACGGTCGAGGATTTCAAAGCACCTGTAGTTCGAGCAGGAACAGCTGCCGAGATTGACAATCTTGTCGTCAACCACTCCCGTGCCTTCCATAACTAGAGCATTTGCAAAATTCTCGTTGACCTGACCGATGGCTACCCCACTGCAGGTCTTGATCGTCACCTTCGCGCCGCCCTTGTAGTCTTCGTTATGGGCAATCCAGTAGTAGGTAAAAGCGGACCTGGCCTGAATCTTTTTGCGTGAATCTATAACAAGATCGGTCATCGTATCCATCACTGTGCCAGTTTTGGCCGTGACAAACTTCTTTGTCGTCCGAACACGCAGGGCGACGCAGTAGGACCTTCCTCTGCGCAGGTTACTGCAATTGTTTTCATCGAGCGGCCAGTTCCATTTATAAAAATCACCGATTGAAATGTCGTATTTCTTTGCAATGGTTGCGCACGTGTCGCTTCTTACCACTGTCCGTTGAAAAGGTCAGTTGGCAATCGTCCCTTCTTTAATTTTTTCTTCTCTTTGCAGGTTTACCCTTGTAAGTGTGCTTGCATGCATAGGTAATAGAAGTCTCAACGCAATAGCTTCTGCCGACGTGCAGGTTTGTACAATCGCTATCGATCTGATCGTTAAGCTTCAGAAAGTTCATTACGGAAATTCCGCTTCTCTTGGCAATACTTTGACAGGTGTCGCCCTGAAGAGCTAGTAGGAGAACACAATGGATAATGGAAGTGAGTGACGTATTCCAGAACTACAGTTGATACAGCAATCTTTTTATTACCTCTATAATAGGATGCACAAACGCTAGTATGTTTCCTCGGCGGGCTTGTCCGACGGAATATTTTCGATGGGACCTTGTCAAGAACGAAAGCGGATACCGGTGTGTCATGATTTCTATTAGACATCGTGACAGTCCTGACCTTCGCATGATGGACTATCGCATTAGGGCGGGCGGCGGCGGCGGTGGCGATGATGAGGAGGCCTGCGATGGTGAGGAGACTGAGGATGGCAAACGAAATACCACAGGTAAAAGGCATTAAGTCGATATATTTATAGGATGACAATATAAAAAATGAATTTCTACGTGTTGCATGCGACGAGCATGTCCGGAGCAAAAAGAAAGGAATGGGACCCAAAGAGCACTTTCTCTCGAGGCAGGAAGGGCGAACAAGACGCAAAGACTGAAGAAAAGGAAGAAGGATATGTGAGTGGTCTAATGCATGGTTGGCTTTATTTATTGTCAAGCCTGTCTATGCAGTTAAAGGAGAAGGAAGACACCTCGGGCCACGTCGCTCCGAGTCGACAAAAATAACTTCCTATAATGCTAGTATCATTTCTGTTTGGGGTCCAACGAATGTTTCCACCGCAAGTGGATGCTGCCTTTCAACCATCCATGATCGTCTGTATAACTAATCATTCGTTTGTCGAGCGTTAATATTACTGTCAATGTGGCTCTTAGCTTTCAACGTGCGCTAAATAAAATGTGAATGCACGCGTGTATTTCTTTATTCGCCTGCTGAAATGAGGAGGGCAGAAAATCCTAGGAAGCAATAGGCACAGTGCATGTTATATTAATGACTTCTTATCCCATAATTGCTACTATCAGTGCGATGGAGAGTAATTGTATGAGTTAAAATTAATCATACCTAATGGTGGATTAATTAGCGAACGGAATCACCCATTCTCTCTTATTTGTAATTGTAACTCTAGCAGAATCAAGCCGTGAAGATGTAACGATTATGAAGCAAGTGATTTTCTGTGGCAAATTCCGAACAAATAGCTTTTGTGGAGCGGCCTTGCATACCTCTTAATTGGGGTGTGGGTAGGAAGTCCCGGTGAACGACTCTCCAGGGCCGATGTTTAAAAGAGCGAAGATGCATGAACAATGTGCAACATGGTAACCAAAGCCCACTGGGATTATTTTGAATCCCCGACAGAGAAATGTTTTTGATGCTCATGTAAGCTAGATTCGTTAACTCTCCGACAGATCCTCCGATCATTTCACGTGTGTTTCCCTGACCTTTGAAAGGCTCAATAACCCGGGTTTCGCTTGACTCTTGTGCTGCCTTCGCTCCCCTTTTCCTTTCCATTCTCCCCACCTCCCCCCCACTCATGCCTGATATCAAGATCTTTACGCGTGACGAGGTTGCCAAGCATTGCTCTGAAGGCGACTGCTGGATCATCATCGATTCAGAGGTTTATGACGTCTCCAAGTTTGCTCCAATGCATCCTGGCGGAGAACAGCTTCTTTTAGAATTTGGCGGAAAAGACGCGACAGGTAAGAAACCGGAAGCAACATAGTTTTTATAGACAAATGCTCTTTTATTCAAAGAAGTGAGTAAGCTGATGCAGGTTTATAGATGATTTTTATGGCCTCCATCGCCAAGAAGTCCTTGTTAAGTACGCGCGTCTCAAAATCGGCACCATTGCCGATGAGCAGCCGCAGATTGATCAACCTGCGTCGGACGCTATCTCCAAGGTGCCTTATGCTGAACCTAGCTACTGGCTGGGTTACAAGAGCCCCTACTTTAAGTAAGCCATTGTAGTAGTAGACATTGCTCTATTCCTTTCCTTCCATTCACCTCGCCCGCCTTTGTCAGTGAAAGTCACACCAAGTTCCGCAAGGCACTCCGAGCTATCTATTCAAAGGTGAAGCCTGAAGCGATGCTTAGCGAAGAGTTGGGCAAGGCACCTACGGCCGAACTTTACCGTATGCTGGGCGAAGAAGGTGTCTTGGCGTCGCAGATTGGCCCCGGCCCATGGCTCAAGGGTCTGAAGCTCCCGGGTGGCATCAAACCAGAGGAATTTGATTATTTCCACGAAATGATTGCTCATGAGGAAACAGCCCGTCTGTCCGCCCCCGGTTTTAGCGATGGCATCTCCTCCGGCTACAGCATCGGTCTTCCGCCCGTCTTCAATTTTGGTCCCAAGCATCTCAAGGAGCGTGTCGTGCCCGAGGTCTTGCTGGGCAAAAAGCGAATCTGTTTGGCGATCACCGAACCCTATGCTGGCTCCGATGTCGCTCGGCTCCGCACGACCGCCAAGCGCACCCCTGACGGCAAACACTTCATCGTCAATGGCGTCAAAAAGTGGATTACCAACGGGACCTTTGCCGACTACTTCACTGTAGCTGTCCGCACAGAGAAGGGCATCAGCATGCTTTTCATTGAACGAGGCGACGGCATCGAGACCAAGGGCATCAAGACCTCTTACTCGCCCGCTGCAGGTACCTCGTACATCACATTTGAGAATGTCAAGGTTCCAGTTGAGAACATCTTGGGCAAGGAAGGTCAGGGCTTCCAAGTCATTATGTACAAGTATGTGTCGATCGGCCTCATAGCAAAGGCAGGAGAAGAGGGGCGAGGACAAGGAGATGGGTTGGCTTATGGGAGCTGTACAATGGCTTCTTCGTTTCAAGTTTAAAATTGACTTCTCTTCCAAAAATAGTTTCAATCACGAACGATGGTATATCTGCTGTGCTATCATTGCCGGTACACGTGCGGTTATAGAAGGTTAGTACCTAATCCCGTTTTAAATCAATAATGAAGATATCAACTCACAGTCACCCGTCTTTCTTGCACTTATAGACTGGTAGGTTTGGGAGTTATATGGTCTGTACCCTTCAAGGTAGCGCCTATACTCATTGCTTTTTTAATTTTTAGCTTCAAATGGGCTAATCAGCGTAAAGGTAAAAAAAAAGAACGGAGGAGCGGGGTGGCTAAATTGCTATCCTGGTCTGATAACTATGACTGACGTGAACAATTCCAGTCTTCGGCAAGCGTCTGATTGATCAGCCAGTGATTCGTAACAAGCTTGGCTCGATGGTACAACAGAGAAAAGGGCATTCTGGAGAGAGAAGGAATGGAATGATATTGAGATATTATATCTAGATTGCCCAGCTTGAACCTGTTCAGAACTGGCTGGAGAACATCACCTATCAAATGTGCAACATGCCCTATGCAGAGCAGTCGCAAAAGCTTGCTGGCCCTATTGCTCTTCTCAAGTTCCAGGCCACTCGCGTTGCACACAATGTCTCAGACGATGCCACCCAGATCTTTGGTGGTCGCGGCATTACTAAGTCTGGTATGGGTAGAAATATCGAAGCCTTCCAACGCACCTACAAATTCGCAGCCATTTTGGGCGGCAGCGAGGAAATTATGGCCGATCTTGGTGTCCGCCAGGCCGTCAAGTCCTTCCCCAAGAATGCTCGTCTGTAAAATCACTATAAATGCGCCCCAACTTCATCCACATCCCCCCACGTCTCGGATCTCTTAAATGCATGAAGTGGCCCATCATTACATGAGGAAGAGAGAATGTGGCAATAAAGTATCCCTTGTCCTTCTTATTGGGTCCCGCGAGCCATCATCCGCACGCGTACCCGGACACATAACTTTGATTGTCTAGAAACATTGTGAAGGCAGTTGGATTTTAAGAGGTCCGGAAGGTATCACAGCTACTTATCACGCTCTGCTATATTCTGCATGAGTATTGTAGCCCATGTGTCCCAGTGGGACACCGTAATCCTCACAATTGGCACGTTCCTCGATAAAACGTTTAGACGCACTATGCGATCTGAACTATGGCTCCGGGACGATAGGACATGCTGGAAAATCTCGCTTTCAATAATTGCAAGCATCACTGGCCAATCAAATAGCGAGCCTATAAAAACGCGCTTCCGTTTTTTTTTTTTGGAGGGGGGAATCCCAAGGATTTTCGATTTTTTTTTAATCCTCTGCACAACCATAATGTCGAGACACAGAAACGTTCGAAATTTGGACATCAACGGTAGGGAAAAATGCTATGGTAACAAAGTCAAGTTAATAATTGACCTGTTACAGACGTACTTGACGAGGACGATTATTACGACGAGTACGACGATGAAGCGTGTAAGCTACTACTTTACTTTTCCCTCTTGTTCGGAATCACGCAGAATGCGCAGCAATAATTTTAAATGGGCGGAATAGTGGACGAAGGCGATCTAAATGAAGAAGACCGGGCACAGCTAGAGGACGGCTTGGTCCATGTGCGCAATATTGTGGGGAACGACATCCCGGTCTCAGACGCAGAAATTAAAGAACTGCTCTGGGACTCTTACTTTGACCGGGATAAGACGGTTGAGGACGTCCTTGGTACAAGTGCACCGTAGGATACTAAAGTATTAGCTTTGCTTACTGGAAGCTTTATTAGCGATGGTTAGAAAGATCAGAGCCGAAGAAGAAAAACAGAAGAAAAAGGCAGCAAAGAAGGCAAAAGGTAAAGAATTATTCTATTCTGCCGCAGCTTGCGTTTTTCTTTCTTTCTTCCCTTTCCACATACTTTCCTCCTCCATCCCGTTTGATGTATTTTTTTTCCTGCCCAACTCATGTGTAACGATACGTGCATAATGCAGGTTAGTTTCAGACTCTTTTGTTTGTTACATGGAAACTATTATCCACATCCCGTTTGCCAGAAGAAGGACGCATGAATTTTGAGACTTTATTATAGATAGCGATCGAAAGCCACGATATCGGCGCCGCCAAACACCCAAAACGATTTCAGATACTATACCCGCTAAACATGAACCTTCATTGCAACAGCAACCCAAAAGCCTCTCCTCTCTCAGCAGCCTTGCGCTAAAAAGTACGTTGATCCCTGCCTCGAAAAAGCCTTCGTCTTTGCAATCTCTGGCCCAGAAATCCGCTGGTCAGCGTGGTATGACGGCACTGCAAATGCTTGCTTCGCGGCAACAGCAACAGGCCCAGGTTCCGGGTAGCACAACAATTACCTCCTCTACCGCATTACCCAATTCCACTACCGCGACAGTCGTCACCACTGCAACTACATCTAAGAAGCCCTCATCGTCATTGGCAGCCCTTGCTCAGACATCGACTAAAACCAAAACAACCAATCTGGCTCATCTTGCGATGCGCTCACGTCCCGTGGCCGGTGCATCAATAGCAAAGCCAAATAGTCTCGCAGGTCTTGCATACCGGGCGAAAGCGACCAGGCAGGCGTCAGAGACAAAAGTTGAGGAACAAGCCGAAGGTGAAGCTGAGGGGGGAAAGGCGATAGAAGAGGACGAGGTGATAAAAGGAACTGCCAATGAGGAAGAAACAAAAGAGACAGCGGTGGAGAATAAGCGAGAGGGCACTCCCACCCACGAAGTCACTGGCAATTTACTGCAGTCGACTAACAATGTTGCGGTTTCTGGTGTCCACAATCCACTTTGTGCACTTCCTTCGGCCGCAGCCAACTTCTTATTTATGCGGATTGGCGCATCAGCACCGAAGCCATATATCCATGATGCCGTTCCGTTTGAATCAATTGGGCAGGCCTTTTATGAGGTCGTGAAAGCATCCTCCGATTCCATTCATGCGTTTGCTTTTGACGTACCAAGTCCAGATGATGTTGTTATGGATGCACAGTCCCATCGCAGCGGCGGTCATCTTCGAAAATCGTAATACACATGCACTGATCTTTTCTCCATCTCTCTCTTTCTCTCCTCTCTCTTCCCCGAATGTTCGAAGAAAATTGCAGCTGTGGCAGGCGATAGATACATGCAAAACTAATATAATCGATCATCCAGCTGTACAGGCGCTACCTCCAAAGAAAGCACCCTCAAACGCAAAATCGTCGCAAGCATATAATGGTGATCAGGTTTCAGAAGATCAGCTCGCACAAGACATGCAAGGTCTTGGTTTTGAGGGCTCTACTGTTGCGAAATTATCCACGCAGGCACACATGCGTGTCCTTTCTGCGGCATCGACACCAGCGGGTACACCTCCAGGGACCCCGCGGTCTGGTTCGCCGCTCGCTAAAATACCTAATTCAAAACGCGTGAATGTGCTCGAAGAATATGGCAAACGCTCAGCAGAGAAGCCAAAGCTGAATCTCGTCATCATTGGCCATGTTGATGCTGGAAAGTCCACTTTGATGGGCCACATGCTTTATGCATTGGGTCAGGTCAACGAGCGTACAATGAAAAAGTACGAAAGGGAATCACAAAAGATTGGCAAAGGGTCATTTGCCTTTGCATGGGTGCTGGATGAGACTGGCGAAGAGAGAGACCGGTAAGCTCCGTTCATGTACCGAATTCCTCCTATTTTTCTTGTTCTTCTTTGGTCAGAACGTAACAATGGTTTTGGACATATCTTTATGTTAGCGGTATCACCATGGATATTGCTACCAACAATTTTGAAACGGAGCATCGCAGCTTTACTCTCCTTGACGCACCTGGCCATCGCGATTTTATTCCAAATATGATTTCCGGGACTGCTCAGGTGAAATAAGGGAGGATACCGAGTGGAGCCTGATCTGACGGATGAATGTAGGCCGATGCGGCGGTTTTGGTGGTGGATGCAAGCACGGGTGGTTTTGAGTCTGGATTTGATGCGAATGGCCAGACAAAGGAACATGCGTTGTTGGCTCGCAGTTTGGGTGTCCAGCAGATGATTGTGGCTGTGAACAAGTTGGATACGGTATGTTTATTGCGCTCCACCGGTGGATGGATGAAAACGTGTCAAAGATCCTAGACTCACAAAAAAAAACGAACGCAGTTGAACTGGGATCAAGGTCGATTTCAAGCTATCACTGAAAAGCTTGGCGTCTTCCTGACACAAGCCGGATTCAAGAAAAGCAATCTGTCTTACGTCCCTGTGTCTGGCCTTACCGGCGAAAATCTGACCAAGAAGAGCACCTTGGTGGAGTGGTACACCGGTCCAAGTCTGCTTGACTTGATTGGTAAATCTTTACAAGCACGATGCCGGAGTCGTATGAGGATAGATATCTCACATAGCTGAATAGATGCTTTTGAGCCGCCTACGCGCGCACTCGACAAGCCTCTTCGCCTGGGTGTCACCGACTTTTTCAAGGGCGGATTCAGCGCGAGTGGAGGCGTGTCTGTTGGTGGCACGGTGGATGCGGGCCATGTGCAAGTCGGCGAACAGGTGATGGTGGTCCCTGGCGGAGAAATTGGCGTTGTCAAAGCGATGCAAGTTAATGATGAGACTGCTGCATGGGCTGCAGCAGGTGATTCGGTTTTGATGACCCTTTCCGGGCTGGACATCTTGAATTTGAGGCAAGCAAGCAACAATGGACAGAGCAGACCGGGTTATTGACTCCCCATCCAGCTCAGGCTGTGTTCTATGTAACCCACAGTTTCCTGTACCTATTTCCTCCTCATTCAACGCCCAGATTGTAGTGTTTGATATCAAGGCGCCGATCACCGTAGGCTTCCCTGTAAGAGCTTCCTTGTGTGGGATGAGAAGAGGATAGAGTGTTTGTGTGTGCGTGTGCGTGTGTGTTTCTGCGAGGAGATCGAGCTAATTCCAAGTCCTCGCTTTCTTAGGTCGTCCTCCACCACCAAAGCCTGGACGAGCCAGCATCGATAATGAAACTGATTTGCATCATCGACAAATCTACGGGTGAAGTCGTCAAGAAGAATCCGAGGTAAATATGCAATATTAAGGAATGGATGAATCTAAAACAAGCGAATTACAGACATTTGTCCAAGGGTATGACTGCCAAAGTCAGTATTGTGACCAGTCGACCTATTCCTATTGAAACATTCAAGCAAAACAAGCAGCTTGGTCGACTTATGCTTCGAAGAGGCGGTGAGACAGTGGCTGCAGGTGTCGTCGATGAGGTATGGAGTATACCATGCGAAAAAAAAATCTCGGCTAGTCTAACACTATGAGCTTATGCCATAGATTTTGACGTTCGGTTCTTGAGAATGCAGTGTTCACCTGTATTATTATTAACGCACTTGTGCAATTATTAGACTTGACAATATTCCATATATAATAAGGAACGATATATTATGCCTTTTTCTATCTTCAAATGTGTGTATGTGGGGAGATGATATGTAGAAGACGCCTCGGAACCCGTTAACCTCTAGGTGATATCTGCTAAGTGTCCTCACTTCGAGCACGCTTCAACATGCGCATAGTTTTTAGAATGCAGAGGTATGCGTTATCCACATGCAGAAATGTCGATCAAGGCTTTCGACCATCTTTTGTTAAATTGATTATTTCCTTCTTTGAACTCCTGCATTTTTCAAAGGATAGCATTTCATTTCAAATTGCTGAAAGATCAGTGCTGCTGTCCTTGGTTTTCTTCATAACTGTATATGCTCTTCCAATTCTTCACGGCACATAGCTTTTTGCGGCGCTTAACGACGCTTTCCATCCTTTCGGCCATTTTACTCATCGTTTGTTTTCTCATTTGGCAGCTTGAGCGGTCGTCAAAAGGTGGTCACCACTGCGATGCTGGTCTGTCATCCGTGAGGCTCGAGGGGCCTCATGAATCGAGAGACGGAGACGCTATGAACGATGGTGTCGATCAAGCAGCTTACCGAGAGCTTGAGATGAAGCATGATCAAACCGAAATCCAGGTTATTCTCCGGGGGAACAAGGTGGAGCGCCGGCCCCGATGTGAAGACAAGGTGTATAAGATCGACTCAGATAAGCACGGGCTTGCGCCGGTTAGGGCCTCAACGCGGTACATGACGTACTTGCCCCATTCCGGGTTCCACAACCAGAGGATTGCGCTCATTAATGCGCTGCACCTTGCGTCGCTGCTGAACCGGACCTTACTTGTCCCGCCCGTGGTGCTTGGTGAGCCAATACACTGGCGCGAGGCGGATGAACTCGAGGCGTGGCATCGGCGACTGAGCAAAGCGTGCATGACTCGGTGTGTGCGGTCAGCCCAGGCGAGACACCGCATGTCTTTGGGGTGCAAGAAGAGTGCGAAGTACACCTCGCTACGGTGGGACAGGTTGTTTGATCTTCGTGCGCTCAAAAGCCGGATCGCGATCCACTACCGGGACGACTATGACCCCGGTTATCTCGCCGAGCATTTTGGCATCGTTGAGGAGGATATCTTCAGAATCAAAGACTCGGTTCTTTACGATTATCGCATTTCGGATGTGCCAAGACAGGGGGCCCTTGGCAAGTACCGGCGTGAGCTTTTGCTCGAAGATCTCCGCAGGCGGCCTGAGAAGCTCATTCAGTTTGGGTCTCTTTTTGGCACCGGCCGGATAGCGTTGGCATCAGCAAGGTCGACTACGTCAGACTCGGACGGCGCTGAGTTTCGCAATTTCATTGAAACACAATTTGTCCTGTCACGCAAGGGTGACGTGCTTGACGGTCTTTTTGACCTAGCCGAGGCGATCGTTGACCGGCTGGGCGGGTCGGGCCGTTTTCTGTCCGTTCATGCGCGTGTGGGAGACAGCATCTTTGAGCGGTTTTCGGAAAAAGTGATGTCCAAGCTCTGGAGGGACCTGCAGGCGTATGTGCCGAAACAGCATCAACACGTTATGTCCGCCCAGGTGTGTTTGGATGCCATCCAAGCGAATACACTCGGGAATAATACCCAGGTGCTCTTCATGGCAACAGACGCATTCGTACCACGGGCATCGCCTCTCCTGAAGCCTTTATTTGAGGCATTTCCATGCGTCATCACCCTCGAGGACGTGTTTGATTATGCCAACTCGGCGCTTGCGACCCTTGTCAATCCAGAGGATGGGGTCGTGTATGGCAGATTCTTGGTCCCGTTTCTCGACAGCCTCGTCGCAAGCCGGAGTCGTGCATTTACTGGATCCATGTGGAGCACCTTCAGTGGGTACATTCGATTTCTACACAGCACGTACATGCGTAACAACACGATGTACAATACGTGAACAGGAGATACAATGTATATCCAGATTTGATCTTCCTCTATTTTTTCACACCTACTTATTCTCGCACGTCATTAAAGAAATTTGCCCGTATGAAACGGCTGGTCCGTAACAACGCAACGGTGTGGAACGACCGAGAGCAAAAAAAAAAACATTGTCACTGAGCGATATATAGAAAGATTCCTCGCTTCTTCATGCGGCGTTGAGGCTATTCCGGCAGTGTAAATGATGTGCCAGATAATGATCTACTGCCTTGGTTGATATCTTGTGTGTACATCCCTACAGGGTGGTCCTGAATGATTTGGTCCGAGCTAAACAGCCAGATGAAGGCATCCTCTGAAATCCCCTACAGACGAGACAAGGATGTGTGATCCCAGTTTTGGTAGGTGCATCGAATCAAGATCACCGAGAGTTAGGATATGGTGTGGGTGAAATGGGGAAGGGGTTGATAGTTTTTCTAAAGTCCTTTTGAAAAAGATTCCATGTAGGCTTATGTTACTTGAGTTTTACATGGATGACATTTAATCATTCCCAGTGCGGTTTAACCGCTGTGAGAAATTCATCCGGTACCATGCAGCCCGGTCACTCGTGGGACTTTTTTGCAGTTGGGAGATGTGTTTAAGGTATGTCGTTGTGGGAGACTGAATTAGGTTCTAGTAATCATTAGGCCAGTGCTATGCGACCTTTCGCATGTATTGATGCATGCGGTGTTGCGCCAATGGAACGTTGCAAATGACAGTTGGGGGGTGGGGACCGTGCTGATCCTGCAGGAGGGATGTCTATCTGTGTAAGAGAAGCAATGCTCGCTACTGTTTCTAAAAAGGAAACTCTTTTTAAATTGGTCTTACCAAAAGCGTAAAGAAGAGAGAGTGAGATAGATAGCGTTTCTTGCTTGAATAATCTTAGAGAGGCCTTCTGCTCTCGTAAAATGGATAGTGTCCAGGTTAGATGTTTCGTATTTTCTTAAATGATATAAGAATTTATTTATACAGCCGTATTCCAATATCGCACCGTTTATTTCATAAGGCAGGGAACCGGAGAGCTGTACAAGAAAACACACGGCGGAACAATTTACAGTAGGGCGGGGAAAACATTATTCACCGCCCAAAGCCTAACGTCTCCGTCCGGAATGGTTACACTTCACCTGGCCGTCATCGCTTGAAGATAATTGCTTAAACTATCAGGAGAACCAAACGCGGATGCCTAGAAGTCTCTTTGCGCGTGCGGAAAGGTGTCACCAATGGGGCCGGATATCTTCTTTCGCTAAATTACTTCTCAGAAAGGCAATGCTGAATCGAAATGCGAAGATGAAATGGCAATATCAGAACATGGTGGCGTAAAGTGAGGAGGATTACAAAGCCCAAATCGATGGAACTGCGGATCAAGAGATGCAAAATAAGATGGTAGGACCGAAAATTGGGAGGAGAAGTATGGTCCATATATTTGATACGAAAAGAAGAAAATGCTTTTACCGCTTTGTAATAGTGAATCATTGCTTTCTCTTTCATGTATGTGTTTATATATACGGAATATTGCTTTCCAGCATTCGCTGACGATTTAACCATCAGTATGATCCCATTTGAGATCAATGACTTTTACCTTGCCATCCCCGGCTTCCCGATAAATGTGGTTTTTTTCTTGGACATGAAAAGTGTACCAGGAATGGAAAGTTATGTGTAACACACAACAATTTACGCCGACGGAGACCGGGAACCTCCATTGCGAAAACAATGACAGTGTGGGACAAAATGTCTAATTACCAGGCTTGGACTTTTATGGATGCTGGATGGATAGTGTGACAGAGGACGAAACCCTTATATGCCCGGATCATTGAATATAAAAGAAATACATATTCCTGATCCCGCTCCCCCTAACGCTATATCCTACTGCTACCCACCCATCCAGCAGATCGAACCATGCGATCCCTTTCCGCTCTTTTCCTATTGTTCGCCGCAGGCGGCGCCCAAGCCAAGTTCTTTTTCTGGGAGCGCCGCAATGCAATGCCGCCATCCTCTTCCATCAATTGCACATCCACCTTGGAACAGGCTGTTGTGGGATCCAATGAGACCTACTTGAACATCCAAGGCACCCAGATTGAGTCTTCCTGCTTTGTTGACGACGCAGCCATTGAGGCATCGTTCTTGCACGTCTTCTCCCAAGAAACCTCTGTCTTTTACGATGCAAATGGAGCGATCTACACTGGTCAAGATTGCGACCTCGTTGTGTCCGGTCGCATTGAGCAACAGAATGATGATACGAAAGTCTCCCTCGAAATCCCCATTGCCAAGGTAATTTCTGTGGATTGTGCCACCACAACAAGCCATCTTGAAAAGCGCGGTGGCCGTCACGATAAAAATCGCCGTCGGCGCCAAAGCAGCAAGAAACGTAAAACAACTACTACCAGGAAGCCTACTACCACTACCAAGAGAACAGCCAATACTACCAAGAGACCAACTGCTACCACAACCAAGAGACCAACTTCTACCACAACCAAGAGACCAACTGCTACCACAACCAAGAGACCAACTGCTACCACAACCAAGAGGACCTCTACCACCACGACTAAGGCAACCCCGACAAGCAGCAGCGGGGAGATATCGGGACAGGTCACGTGGTTCAACCCCGACGTCGGTGCGTGCGGTGATGAGAATTCTGACAATGACATGATTGCGGCTCTGGGCGGATATTGGTATGGTGATATGGATTCCGTCAGCAAGTACTGCGGCAAAAAGATCTCCATCACGGGACCCAAGGGCAACAGCATCGTTCTCACTGTCAAGGACGCCTGTCCGCCATGTGATAAAGGTCATGTTGATATCTCGCCTGCCGCATTTCGCAAACTCGGTGACCTTGATGACGGTATCCTCAAGGTCCACTGGCACTTTTTGTAAAACAACGGATCAACTGTTCTGCTGGGCAGAGTTTCGTAGACATTTGTACAAAGATCTATAAACACACATATATAAATCACAATCATTGTTGTTCTTCTCCCCCTTTTCTCTTTACGCCTAGATGGTTGTTGTCAAAATAAATGATTTTATTACAAAGAAAAAAACCAAGGGATCCGCAACCACAATCATCGAACTAGAAAGAAATCAAAAAGAAAGATCAGATTTGATGATCTCTAGGATTCATGTGAAAATGCCTTGTACATACAAAGACCATCTTCTAAAAAAGAAATCGGTAGCTAAACGGTGATATTCTCAATGAAGAGCAGGTTAATATTGAAGTACAATATTATGATGCGTTGCTATCAACATATCTTTGTTCAATTGCCATATAGAAAAGTAATCATAACCTTTTGCTGCATCGTACTCATTTGATCAGGCGTAAGCCATATGATGAATTATAACCAATCGAATTTTAGAGGGTAATATCCAGACGTACCGGTTCAACATGGCATTCTGAGGATACACCGTAACTGCAGAAAACAAGAACTGATCTTGATGGCTGATTGATATATAGTCACCGTTCGATACCAGTAGAGCGTTTTATCAGTTTCATTTTCCCAAAAGCATGGCTATTTAAAGCCAGTTGTTGGTGGTGGTTTTATCTGGTCAAACCGCTCTACCTCGCCTACGTTTCCCAGCTTTATTACCTGTCTTGCAAAAACTGTGTGGGAGTGTATATATGCGGAACATCTGATATGCCAACATGGACACAATCGGACTCTCAAAAACAAACTGCAATGCATGTACATGCTTCATGAATATCAAACTTTCCCTGGTCACTCAGACGATCTCGCACGGCCCGTCCATGCGGACCATACAGCGGCGTATTAATTGACAGGTTACTCGAATACTGTGGGAGTTTCACTGCGTTGGACTGACACACAGACGCATCTTCATGTCACACTTCCCCTTCAGCAAGTCTTATCTTAGTCAAATCTGAGTTTGTTTGGGGGCTTCAGATGTCAATCTTTACATGTCAAGCGGAGACCGTCCAATGCGGAAGATTCGTGTTCAGGCATTGCGAAAAGAAACAAAATAAAATTAGGAGTGGAAGTGTCTTCCCTCAAATGTCCTTTTATAGTAAAACTGTCAACCATTTGCGTACATAAAGGCTCTCTTCTGATGAATATTGTGCACCCTACGAATCATGTGAATCTAATCCTACCCGCGAAAGGAACCGTTGTTGGCGCTAATATATTTTCCTATAAACTACAACGTCTGTGCTACGAAAAATGCCACCCATTGGACCTGGACTGTTCGCTTCGTCAACTTGCCACTATAAAAATGGAAACAGGGAATAAAAACCTGCCCTATGGACACAAGGTGCTTTCTCAAGGCGAACGCATACTTCAACGGGCAATTCCTTTCTCCAACCGCACATCCTTTTTCATACGATAGACATGGATGTAGTTCTTTCCGGAATTCTTCCTCTTCGCTTCTTGAAATATTATTGCTTCAATTATTCTTTTGCTTGCACTTCCCGAAAAAATACTCCACCCTACTACTTCTTCCTTCCTACCTTTGACCGGCAGCCAACCGAAGATCCTGTAGATCGCAAAATTCTGCACGTATTGAATTCAGAGAAGTCGATAGATCACATGTCGGACATATTGTAACAAATTCGCCAGCGCAAAAGGAAAATGCCACAAGCAAATGTAAATGACACGACTTCAATAACGGGAGCTCTCAAGCTAGGGATTGCGACATCGTAGTGATAATTGGGTTTCATAGCAAATTCTTTTGTGGGCTATGTCTTCCCGCCCGACTATCAATATGCGAGTTGTACATTTCGTTTGCATCCTTATTTCTGTGAATTCCACTTCATCTTGCTGCCTCCCCTCGCTTGCCTCCACTATAGATCTGTAAAGTATCTTTCCCTCTGTTCTAGACTGGCCATAGTTTATTCTACTTACCTCAGGAAGAAATTCACGTATCATGCTCATAAACGCGGAGTTAATACCTCTGTCTGCATTAAAACCATCTCCATTTCTACATTCAGCGTCACCAACGATTATCGTGAACGTGCTCCACGACCGAGCTTCATAAAATAGCGAGTATAAAACACCGTTTCGCCCATTTCCTCCTCTATTGAAATACTTGTATCCGTTGCTGGTCGAGCTCTATAGTCCAAGGAACGATATTCATAGCAATCCACTCAGCGCTTTCATCAACGAATGGTCCTCGGTCTCGGCCATTACCTGTCTCCGCGTTGCTGTCTGCTTACTCATAATAGTTTCCAAAGTAAATGTGTTTATCAATCGCGTCTCTTCTCAACTAGATGCGTCGAGTATCCGCCCCAACCTCAATTACAATTTTACTAATACTCTTCCGAAATTGTTTGAGTACCATGAGCGAAGATAATAAAATTATGACTTGCAGATGCGTACTCTTAAAATTTAGTGCCCATCCACACGCATTCAAAGTCAAGTGACATAGGTATCGGTCATGTACAGCACCTGCTACTACATATTACACATTGCAACGCGATGCGGCACGGGCAGCAGTGACCAGCGGCTATCCATGCACTCTGTGTATCCTGCCCATCCATCATCCCTCTCAATCACACATGTCTGTTCACGCGCTTGCCACCCTTTTGCAAATCAGACGGAAAGGGATGAGAGCGCGGGACATAGTGAATTCAGAGGAAACAATAGAATGAGCACCGTGAAGCAGCCTGATATATTTAAGTTTATATCAAAGAAGGGAACGCTTATCATTCCATAAAGATCTGGTCAACTTGAACGTTTACCTATGCCTCTGGGAGTGTGAAGATCTTTACTGCTACCCGATCTCTTGGATGGTATCAAATCTTAACAAAGATTCCAGCTAAAGCGCTCTTTAGATGTGTCCGAGTTATGAACCTGGCACCTGAGCAGGTTGAAAAGTGTACGCTGAAGCCATTCTCCCATTGTATGGCCCGAGAGACTTGGCAGAGCAACAGCCATTGGAGAGCCACAGGTCACGTTACCGTCTGAGCATGAAATAAAAGACTATAAAAGCTGCGATTTTCTTGGTGATATGAAATCCTTTGTACTCCGTTTTCTGTTTTGTCGATTTGTCATTTGCCCTTGCTTTGTCTTTCCGCGGAGAATAGAAGGCGCTTTGTTAAACGGGCGGATTTCGCTAGGATTCGTCTTACACAATTGGCCTTTCTCGTGTTCCGGCGTCGCTGCAGGCGCCACCTTGTCTTGTCCCAGGAAATGATCAAAGTAAGCGTGTCGAAAAATGTCCCCGCTTTTCGGTTTCTATCGGTTTGTCATTTTTCAGATCTTTCATCGACGTTTTCCCGGGTAATGGAAAAGGCTGAAGTATTATGCAAAAATGACGCTTTTTTTTTCTTTGTGATTTCTTTTTTTCTAAAAAAAAGTAACCTAAAAGACTCTCGTTTTTTTTCTTCACTTTTTTTTGAGGATATAAAAAAAAAAAGGTGAAAAAAGCTCTTTTGTTATCCTCTTCTTTTTTTTTTCGCTTCGCGTTTTTTTTTTTTTGAGGACAAAAAAAAAAAAAAACGGAATTTTTTTTTTGCGATACCGCGACATACCGCGACATACCGCGACACACCGCGACATACCGCGACACACCGCGACACGTGACACCGCATCTCCCTGATTGTGCAATTCCCTATCCACAACATCGTGCAGCTCCTCATGTGTTATCAGAGCAACTTGTAACTTCGCCTCAACCACCGGCTCCTCGGCGCTTATCCCCAAGCTACTTGCAACATTGGCTCGATAACTAGCTCCATTTATCCAGTGCCATCCTTTGCGCGCATGCTGTCCCCACCTTGCCATTGACCTCGCCATAGACCTGCCTCACAAGACCGTGATCTTGGTGGACCTTTTCTCCATTGGCTCAATATGATCTTCCCTGCCCGGACCTACCACAACACCCCTCCTGGTTCCTATATAGACGTTCCTCGTCTGATTGTATACATTATTTTATAGCTCATAATCCAGGGCACATATGCATATCCATCACATTATTGCCAGTAAAAATCAATCAATTATCTTGTTTCTTCCCTCTATCCAAGCTATGTGGTTCTCCTCTTGGCCTCTGTGCTTCTTGTCTCCTCCATTCCTGTATTATTCAAATCCGACTCGATACTTCTTGCTCCCTATTGGCTGTTGCGCTACTGTCTCTTCCTCTCTTTCTACCCTGTCTTGTTTTGCTGGATAGCAATTAGTACCTTCCTGCCTAGTCCTACCTTCTGCTCCTCATTCTTCCTCTTCGATCCAAACCTGGTCCCGACCTTGTCCATCTCTTTACACTCAATTGATCTGTGCCTCTCTCAACAGCTGAAGCAATCCTGAATTGAGCCTGTTGTGAATCCTAGCCCTCCCTGCTTTCCTCATTTTGTCCTTCCTCTTATTTGATCCTATTGTCCCGTTTTCCTTCCATTCCCTCTCCTCACTTCTTCATCTCCGGTCAATGTGGGTCCTTCATGCCGTAGCCATTTTGTCGAACAGGTGAGAGCTACCACTCTATTGAGCCACACTGTCCATACCGCCTATTCCTTCTAGACAGGTTCTCTACATCTTAACTCTTATTACGTCTTTTTACAGTACATCTATTCGTTGCCAGCATGGGTAACGGCATCGAGATACGGGGTGGGGGAGGAGAAAACTTTCTTTTCCATATGCGCAATGACCCACAAAATGTTGGAGAACAAATACCCGTCCCTCTGTGAGATGGATAGGAATTGTCATCTAAGAGTATCTTCAATGGTAAAGACCCTACATTAAAATGACATTCCCTTGATTGAAATGAAGCACAAAATGTTCAGGAAAAACACATGGTCTTTATTATTTTTCTTGCTGAATCATCACGCATGGCCGGTAAATAAGGGGATCTGAACTGGGAAATTTGAGGAGGATAAGCATTTTTTTCAGGTTGCATTTATCTTGCTTGTCGCCGTAGATCAAGAACTGGATGTTTTATGGGGTTGAAATTCTCGTCTTCATAACATTGGGTGGTCGTTACCCACTTGCACCGGGTATTTTTCGCAAGTAGGGAGCCCTCCAAGCAAGTGTGATCGACCAGGAAGTCAAGTCAATCTGTGTCTTGTGTCCTACTTGTTAAACGTCCTCATCGAATATGTATGGATGTGTGTGCGTTGGGGATGTCAAGTCTGTAGCGAAGGGAAAACCACTTTCTAGGTCATTTCTGACGCTGTTGCGTAATATACGCTCATGTTAGTATAATATGTGGCCAAGAGGAATGTGCTGAAGGTTAGGAGACTCAAGGTCACTTCTTTCTTCCCCTGTTTCTACCACTCAAAATGCGGAAGGTCAAGAGCAAGCACATTGGCTCATCACATGTGCGCGCACCCGCCTGACAAAAAGCGGGAGAAGACGTGGGCCCTTCCGAGGAATATCTCAAAATGATGCTGAGGCGGCCATTTCTCGCCTATAATATGCAAAACAAAGGTAAATTGGCCATGTAGACCGTACGGCTTATGTAACGATATCCCAACTCGCGACATTTGAATGCGCAACCATCACTGACCCGATGCCGTTAGAAGCCTTTGCCATGCTGCTTCATCTGCGGAAGGAAAAGAGAGTAGAACCAATCTTCTAGAAGAAGTTGGTTGAAATATAAATATTGCTCCCATGCATCAGTATAAATTGTTTGATGTGTTTCAGTGAGAGAATGAGCTGTATGCGATGGTCAATAAGAGTTTATTTCTAACGGACTCAGTCGAATGCCATCTCACCAAGCTTACGTCGAAATGTGCTCGATAAGATCATGACACTGCGCTTTCACAGACAGTACTGAGCAGGATTGCCGAACTAATCCACAACTTCTAAAAGCACGCCTCAAATATCTTCCAATCCCGACACCATCAAGGTTGCTAATCAGTAATGCATGGTACGATAACATTCGATGGCTATCGCCTGTATCATCCCGGTTACCCTGTTCTGATAACCATATAAAGCGAGTTTTTTTTTCAATAGTAAAGAGGATCCCATATTTCGCACAACTTCAAAAGCAGAGCCAATTACTGTGAGCAGTGCACATTTATTTACCGCCCGAATGACTTTTGTGATCACCTATGCAGGCATAATCTCGGGTAGGGTTTACAGGATGATTATGTTGTGGATGTGAAATACACCTGCGATGCAGCGCGTGCATATATGTAGGACTATCAACATTTCTCCCTGTCAAAAGCATGTCAGAGGAGTTAAGAAGGTGGGTTTATTATAGTGATGAGACGACCGGGGAGAGAAACGGCGCGAGGGGGCCAACTGCCACACCCCAAGGGGGCGACAGATACGACGAGTCTATTGGCTTTCTATCTGGGAAGGCCGGAGAACAAAAAAAAAGAGTGAAAATCCCTGAGGGGTCTTTCAAGGGAGAAGCGACGAATGTTAGCCTTATGGATGACGAGAGACGCCTAAACGACTTTTTGAGACATCATCACATTAAAGAATCTAATGAGGAATCGATAAAACGGTATCAACTTGCTTTCATGTACTCCATCGCGATCCAATCAGCTTATACGCTTGTACGTGTCCATTATGTGCACTTCACTCTTGGATGTTAGACAGAATGTTATTCAAGAGTTGAAGGCCCTTCTACCTCATTTTATTGCACGAACGCATCAACGCGATGTTGGAGATTGTCAACTTTTGCCGTTCGGTTCTTATGGGATTGGGGGATACATCGCCGGCGCTGACATCGATTTGGTCTGTCTGGCGCCGAGCACTATATCGAGGAAAGTCTTCTTCAAGAACTTCCCTCGGCTACTCTCGAAGATGCCTAACACCAAAGGGATTGAGGCAAGTCGATACATATTCTCCCTCTTACAGAGAGTGCTGAGAATTCGAACCTATTACGATGTAAAAAGTCCATAAAACGCGCAGCCGTGCCAATCATAAAATGCACAGTCGATTCATTCTCGGTAAGGATGATCGTCGCGTTACTACCGTCATGGTCTAATTAAACTAAACCCTGTTATCATCGCCCATGTTTGACAGATCGATATATCCTTCGTGAGTCTTAAACTGCGGACTGTGCCGTCCGATATCAATCTACTGGATGATGAGCTCTTGACGGATCTTGACGAAGTTTGTGTCGCGAGCATGGATGGTAATGACTCACTCCCATTCTGCGTATGTGTGCATGTATGGGAAAGTTTATATTGGATGAGCACTTTCTCCTGACCCAGACGAACCTCTTAGGACCAAGGACACACCAGTTTATTATGAGCAACATCTTTCCACAACATCTGCGCTTTTTTCGGCCTGCTCTTCAAGTCATCAAGCACTGGGCAATGCAGCGTGCATTGTATGGGAAGCCACTAGGATACCTGAATGGTAGTTCTTGGACTTTTCTACTCCTCAAGACCTACATGAAAGCCAGGGATTCTCAAAAAATGTCCACATATAACTTACTCCTCTCGTTTTTCACAGACTGGTCGACGTGGGATTGGCATCAACCTGTCATGCTTACAGAGGCAATTCCGACTCTTATGGATCAAACGCATATTGCGTACGAAGAGCTGGTGAGAGAGATTTACAAAGCAAAGTAAGACTGTCGATACGAGCAGATGCCTTTTCTAGGAAGAGTTCAAGACAGCATTGATGCCGATCATGTCACCATGTTTCCCAGTATGCAACGCAGCGCCTTTTGTTACCCGTTCAACACGCCGAGTCATTATGGACGAGCTACAAAGAGGTACGCTAGTTGACGGATGGAAGGATTCCTCATTAATGATATAAAGCTGCCAAGATCCTCAGCTACTACAGCCATGACGATCTTCCCAGCATGCTGCATAAACTGTTCCACAAGCTGAATATTTTCAAAAAATATATCCACTTTTTACAGATCGCCGTTACTGCAGAAAGCGTCAAAAGCAGGGACACCTGGTGAGCTGTCAACAATCCCTCTTGTCTCCTGTCTTTGCTCATTGTTGCAATTAGGGTAAGAAAAATGGCCACGAACGTTCCACGTTTGGTGCAGCTTCTAGAAGACCACCCTGATGTCCGATCTATCCATCCGTACACGACGCCCTTGATCCAGCGCCACCAATACCGAACAGACCAAGAGAAACTGGCGATTCAGGTCGGCGATTTCGACTTTAAGGATATTCATGATGACATCGTGACACCTGGGTGGATTCATAGCATATGCTATCTTATTGGTATTACGGTCGGCCTTAGCGACGGTGAGTAGTAGTAGTGGTGGTATTTGCAGTGTATGACGGATTTGATCGTGCGACAAGCTCACAAAGGAAGATTTCTGCTGCCATCATTCTGTGTTGAAGGAGTTTTGCCGGTCATAGACATTTCTAAACAAGTACGGTCCTTCATTGATGACTTAGAAGGAAGGAGGAATAGGAACGATAAGGACGTGACATTTTCGGTCAGAGCAGTCAAGAGGTAAGTGGCTAGTACGATGATGAAGGAGTAGTGTTTGTTGCTAAAATTTAACCTCTTCCATTTAGGAGAGAACTGGTCAACCTCGCCAAAAGCTTCGCCGACTAGCCGATGGAAAAGAAACAAAAGCGATGATATACCGTCAAAGGAAAGAGACATTATTTTTTATTACCATACTGTTGAAATCAACATAAGAATGTGTCCGAATGCCTTCATCATCTATGACCTTCACGATTAGAAAAATAAATTTGGGTGAGGGATAGACTCAATCCTCCTGATGTTGAAATCATGCGCTCGCTCATGTGGAGTAAGCCCGCCATTTCCACAAGTGATGCCGAGGAGCGCTCCGGCTCCATAGTCATATCTGCAGCCCATGTTTGCTTTAGACATCTACAGATAATCCAGACTCCATCATTTTTTCTGCGTGCGGGTCGAGAAATTGCTGTTTTGACTATACTCTATCAAGCAGGCTTCGTCGGACGGGAAAGGCCCGGAGAAGTTGTTAGGTGCTTCAGCACCGCAGTTACCCATCACCGATACAGCATGCAGACACATCAGGTCACCGACGAGCTTTTTCGTCCGCTCGCTGCGTGTTGAACAATGTCAACTGACGGAAGTTCGCAGGGATAGCGCGGTTCGCATCAGTGCCATCAGACATTTGCTGACCGGGGAGGAATCTTTGCGCTTCGGCACGGTTTCAAGGCATTCGGCGTGATTCGCCCAGCCACGCAGTTAGGCCACGCCAGATGCAGCTTTTTCGCATCTGAACATCTCCTCCAAGCCTTGTATACTTGTTAGTGTTGTAAATCATATTCTGCCGCGATTTGATAACGTTAGCACGTCCGGGTGGTGGTGAGATGCCCTCCCGGCACTCTTGGAGACACAGAAGAGAAGGCCCATTTTCCCAGGATAGGTTGGACACTATTTCGGAATCGTGTATTTGTACTTGATCGCCTCATCCATTGGAGCCTGAGACTTGCATTTGATGTCATCCCCGTCCCATTATGCTCCGCCTTGGGAGCTCGAGACCGACCATTGCTTCCCTGTTTCTTGAAAATACGATTATGATACTTAACACAATGGAATGGCCGCTGCATTGTGGGAACAAGCCATATGTACTGTTGACTTCTTTGTGGTTGCTGCGTCTACAGTGATGGCATCAAGGAATCTCGGGGTTTGTCAATACAAGATGTATTACGCGCATATTTGTTGTGATAACCAAATAGAATATATATTTCTTCGCTAATGGTCAATTTGTAGGTTCGAAGCAGCAGCATGCATTCGAGACATTGATTTCCTCCAATTACAAAAGCTAAACTAGATTGTGGAATGTAAGAGGGGTACAGAAGGGAAAGAGCGAAAGGAGTAGACGACTCACATACCCTGTGACTCACGTCGTAATCGTGAGTCATGTGGTGGTGATGATGATTGGGGGGTGGGATGGGGGGTAGATGAGCAACCTGTCAAGTGGGAAAGGCGGGGTAGAAATCTTTCTGTTTTCCCTTATCGGTTCTTCTTGCCCCTCTCCGCCCCCCTCCCACACACGCTATGCCCTTCAGTCTCGAGAAACTTATCCGTCCCAACATCCTGGCTCTCTCGCCCTACCGTTGCGCCCGTGATGATTATAGCTCTGGTGTGCTACTAGACGCCAACGAAAACGCCTATGGTCCAGCGCTTGCCGCGGAGATGGACGGCGATCTCAACAGATACCCTGATCCATACCATGTCCGTGTCAAGGAACGTCTGGTTAAATTGCGCAACCTCAAGTCGACGAATCAAGTTTTCCTTGGAGTCGGCTCGGACGAAGTCATCGATCTTGTCATTCGCGTCTGCTGTGTGCCTGGCAAGGACAAGATCTTGATTACCCCTCCTACCTATGGCATGTACTCTGTGTCTGCCCAGATCAACGATGTTGCTGTTGTCAAGTGCAACCTTGACGTAGAGAATGGGGCATTCCAATTGCGCGCGGACGATGTACGTAGTGTGGCCCGTTTTTTTTGATGTATACACATATTTATATACATACATATCCGTTCCTTTAGATCATTGCCACCCTGAAGGCAGATCCCAGCATCAAAATCGTCTTCCTCTGCTCGCCTGGAAATCCTACCGGTACTTGCCTCAAGCACACTGACATCCGTAAAGTGCTGGATTCGGGATACGAAGGCCTGGTTGTTGTAGATGAGGCATACGTCGATTTCGTAGAGCATGAGAATGGCTCTGTGGCTCACCTGGTTAGCGAGTATCCTAATTTGTTGGTGTCGCAGACGTTAAGCAAGAGCTTTGGTCTGGCTGGTATCCGGTAAGCAAAAAGTGAACGCAATCTATGGGTGTCTGTTTTCGTTTTGATACATATAATACAACAGACTCGGTATTGCCATCGCCGATCCAGCCTTTATCCAGATCCTCAACAACACAAAGGCCCCGTACAACATTGGCACGCCTAGTGCGCAGATTGCTTATGATGCGCTCTCGTCGGAGGGTATTGCGAAGATGGAGGAATATCGCAAGGCACTCGTTTCCCAGCGTGGAGTGATTCTCGAGAGCCTCGCTCGTTTTCCCGTCCCTGGTATCGGTCAGATCCTTGGCACCAATGATGCCAACTTTGTGCTGGTGCAGATCTTAAACAAGGAGGGTCAGCCCTGCAATGTCCGTTCTGAAAAGGTCTACAAACTGATGGCCGAGTCGAAGAATGTGGTGGTGCGCTTCCGTGGAAAGGAGTATGGCTGCACTGGTTGCCTCCGTATCACCGTAGGCAAGGAGGACGAAAATAGAGAAATGCTAGAGAAGTTGGCAGAGGCTCTTCGGGAGACTGCCTAAGCACGCGCGATTTTGAATTTTTTATACAAATTGCATAAAGTTGTTGTCATCTATAGAACGTACAAATCGTTCACCGTATCCATTCACTCATTCTCCCAAGGACAAGGAACGGTGGTTCTCTTGAAATATATTATCGTGGTCATGGTTGTCTCGATGGGCCCTCAGCATGTATACAAGAATTGCGCTACTGACACTGGATACCACCATTTATTCTTTAATAATGGGTAATTACGCAGTGGTATCATGAACTCTCATTACGTACTTCGCCATAATATCCCTATCGAAGGGACAAAGCTCTTTGCAGTTCTACATGAGTATTCCCGTGGAGTAGAGTACAGTAGTAATACTACAGTAGCTTCATACGCGGATGTCACAGGTTTTCATGGCTCGTAGCGACTACCGACGTCTGGTGGCTGCATACAAGGCTGCTTGACGCCGAGATTGTTTCCAAGGTTGCACTACATACTGTATTTATCGTTGGTTTCGTCTTTGGGGGGGGCAACGTAGCCATTGCAGAGATCGTCATTTTGAAGCACGTCTCAGTGCTTTTCATGTAGATATGTCGCTATCTGCAGATGTATTCAACAAGGACCTATGTTCTCTTCCGCTCGCCAATCTGCCTCCTCACTTAACCAAGACTGGCCTAAAATCAAGTCTCTGGAACTGCTTCTGTACAATAATAAAGGCGATTTCCAGCAGTGCACGTTCCCGAAAAAAAAAAAACGCGTGGATGCTTTTTCACTGAGAAAGGACTTGTACCTTTTTCTGCTCCCGCACACAGAATCTTTCTCCAAAACATCGACTCGTTGTCTCGGTCATTGCACGCTATGCATGTAGCTGCGATTGAACATAGGTGGGGCTTCGCACGAACTTTCTTCTCTTTTCCGCACGCGAGAGAGAGAGAGGAGTTCAGAATTACCGCACAGTTCTGCTAGATGTTGCTCTGTATGGGTCCCCAAGAAACACAAGCAAAACAGTACAGTACCCCTTCCTTTGTCGATGATGGCGGCGATAGGCTTAGGTCAGTTGGATACGCACACCAACAACACCAAAGCGGTGTCCGTCTTCGTTGCTGCTATTGCAGAAAAATCCTACTACAGGTGTACTCCATATAAAAAAAAAAAACTGACGATGTTTTGCGGTTTCTATTTTAGTCAGCATGCTAATCTTTTTTTTTTGTTTCGAACAATTGTGTATACACAAATGGTCAGGGGGGAATCGAAATGAGAATGTCGAAGTTTATGAATGATGGCTGGAATGTATGATTAGGAAGGGAGAGAAGGTAATATCGAGTAGTGTATATAATTAAGCCGACTTGCTGAACTCTTGAAGAGCACCGGCGAGGCGGGCGACACCCTCGCGGGCCTCGTCTCGGGAGATGATGAGTGGGGGGATGACGCGGATGGTGTTGCATCCTGCAGTGACCAGAAGCAAGCCTCTCTCGCGAGCCATCTTGACAACAGGCGCAGGGTCTGCATGAAGCTCGACGCCGAGCAAAAGACCCTCGCCGCGGACATCCTTGATGACGTCGGGCATCTCGGCCTGGAGAGCTTGCAGGTCAGCCTTCAAGGCCTTGCCCTTTTCGACGACCGAGGCGAGGAACTCAGGTTTGCTCAATCGGTCAAACACGTGGACTGCGACCGCGGCTGCTAGCGGATTACCTCCAAAAGTAGTGCCGTGGTCTCCGGGCTTGATGATTTCAGACACCTTGCTGGCAGTGAGAACAGCGCCGATGGGCACGCCGTTCGCAAGCGGCTTGGCCATTGTCAATAGATCAGGCGAGACGCCGCTGTGCTGATGGCCCCAGAGCTTACCTGTACGACCGAGACCGCACTGGGGTGATACATTTGTTCATGGTTAAGAATAGACAACAGCCCAAAGTCCTTTCTTCATGATCCTTATCTCACCTGGATCTCATCAAAAATCAGCAAGGCATTGACCTCGTCGCACCGCTTGCGCAAGGCTTCCAAGAACTCCGCCTTGGCTGGATGCACACCACCCTCGCCCTGGACAGGTTCGACAATGACACCGCAGGTGTCGTCCTTGATGGCCGCGAGTGCGGCATCGATATCGTTGTAGGGAACGGATGAGAAACCAGGGACCAGAGGGGCGAAGGGTTTCTGGTACTTTGGATTGTAGGTGGCCGAGAGGGCGCCCATGGAACGGCCGTGGAAGCCGTGCACAAAGGACACGATCTTGTGCTTATCGTCGCCCTTCACATGTTTGCCCCACTTGCGGGCGAACTTGAGCGCAGCCTCGTTGGCCTCCGTACCTGAATTGGCGAGGAAGACCTTGCTAGCCCAGTCGCTGCTGCTGCTGCTTGCACGGGTGGTTGTCACGAGCATCTCGGCGAGCTGACCAGCCGTTTCGTTGTAGTACAGATTCGAGGTGTGGACCAGCTTCTGGGCCTGTTCCTGGAGCACCTTCGCAACCCCATCATCGGAGTGACCAAGAGCCACCACCGCAATACCCGCAGTGAAGTCAAGATATGCACGGTCGTCCGTATCGTACACATAACAACCCTTTCCACGGCTCACGATCAGATTCGGTCGACCGTATGTCGACATGGTGTATTGGTTAAATCGTTCGACGGTCTCGAGTGCGGCTGCAGAAACTTTGTTATCCGGGTGAGTGATCTGGTGAGATGCAATACGGGGTTAGAAATCGGAATACGTGGGATTTTTTTTTCTTTTTGGTTATTACCTCAGTGACAGCTTTGGGCAGGCTGCTCGCGAAACGAACCTAATAGAGAGAGAGAGAAAACGCATGAATATGGACGAAGCGAACAAAGCAAATCTGACTTGAGATGCCTACATTGGCCTTGAGGGCAGTTTGAGCAAAATTGCGAGTCATTCGCGTCGAACGGAGAATGGTGTTCATGGTGTTTATTGTTTGAAATGAGGAAAAAATGAGAGGGGGGAAATTTTGCTCTTTTAAAAAAAAATTATGGAACGGAGTCCCCACCCTTCCCCGTGTGTGAGTCACGTAGTATCTTTTTTTTTTAGCCGGGCAAGATGGACTACCGATCCCAATGGATAGCTATCCCCCCCCTGCAAGCGATTTGGTTCGTTGAGGCTAGCACGTGAAGTTGTCGAGAGATATCACCAGCGTTGAGCAACAACAAATACTATTTATTTGGTCTGTTGTATTCTACACGCTCTTAATTCCTACCCTCCGGACGAGCCCTTTTTTCTCTTACAAATGCCTCAATTGCCGGTTCTCCATGTTCTTTGCTGCGCGTCAACATGCATTGAATACGCGCGTACGTCAAGAGCTTTTTTTGGGGGGGGAGTAGGGCGAGTAGAGAAAAGCTCTGATACGTTGAATGTTGAGCAATGGTGAGAAGCTATCTGTTGGCATCGGTTATCCTTGAAATAGCATCCATGCGCGGGGATGTTTTATACTCCAAGCTTTAATTATGAAGCCTGACCCTTCCTCCTGCTCATATTACTGCTCAACTTTCCTCGCCAACAACGAATCTGGTAGTTTTAAGTGTTTTGTATGAGGACGGCGATCCCCATTTGGTTCCTGTTGAAGGGTTCAAGTAAAAAGCAACAGTTGATGTCTTTTTAATAAATCATCGTCCAAACTATCGCACATAGAGCGACACTTTGTAAGTAACATATATATATAATAATGTCCGTGAAGTGTTCGTCAGAAGAACGAGGACATAAATTAACAGAGACCCATTCCATTCAGTAAGGTGGTCGGACTCCTTTTGCCGCTCCAAGGGAGCCACTCAGAGTTGTTCCTTTTTTATTAAAAGAACCTTAAATATCGCTCTATGTTATTTCAAGGGCCATGGTTCATTCACGATCCAGCTTGATTTCTGAATCCGAATCAATGATTGAGCTCGAATCACAACATCCAGGCCATAAAAATGCTTCTTACAGTTTCGATCGAGTATTCTTACGCAGACTTGAGCGGTTGATCTTTGTCCTGTTTCCTTCGTCGCGGGACGATCGATGCTGGTCTCTTTCGCCCAAGATCCGCGAAAACAGTCTCTTCTGGCTATACATTATGTTTATTGCCCTGAGCTGCGGCACCGAGATCGTCTACTACTACGTCGGGTTGCTACCCAGCCGGTTCTACGGGATTCTTTCTAGCAGTGACTTCCCGGCTTTCGTTCGGTTTCTGTTTCCTTGCCTCTTGCTCGTCTTTGGTGCTGCTGCAGTAGGTTTCTTTTATTGGGATGCAAACGACTATGGACAATAACACATATCCATTCTCTCTCTCTCTCTTTACCTGAAGGGCAAAAGCCTGCTATCTTACCTAGGCGGACTATTCGCTTTGAGGATTCGCAAGTTGCTTACGCAGCATCTTCATCAGCGATATATCCGGCCGAAGGTTATGTATTTTTTGACGACCTATTACAGCCACCTTGATAACCCGTAATGAGCTGCACTTGAAGTTGCATTTATTCGCATATTGTTCGTCATTACTTTCTCTGACATGCTTTTCGGCTTAGTGACCAGCGGATCACTCAGGATACCGACAAATTCGCCGAGTCGCTGCGTCAGATTGTGGAGAATCTCATCATTGCACCGATCCTGGTGATCTATTACACGTGGCAATGCTGGGCCGTCAGCGGGGCACTGGGACCGATCATGATCTATCTCTACTTTGTCATTGGGTCGGTGATAAGTCGGCTGCTCATCAGGCGTATCGTGAACACGGTTTTCTATAAGGAACATGCCGAGGGTAATTTCAGGTATGTCCCCGAGGTGGGGTGGGTGGGAAGAGGGAAATGACATGTCTGAAGCCAGCTTCACTGATGCATTCCGTGTACTTTTTGCCTGTTGGGATGGGTGCTATAACGAAGATTTCTGCACGTCCGTCTACGTCAGTTTGTAGAATCCATTGCATTCTCCAATGGCGAGCCCGGAGAAAATCGACATGCAACGCGCAGCCTCGATGAACTGCTGGATTATCAGCGTCGGATTGTAAACAAAGAACTGCCTTTGAATTGTAAGTGAGATGCGGGTAGATCAGGGGAGTGCGGCACATGATTTAACCCGAAAGCTGGGGTCTGATGATGAACAATAAAGTGGCCAATGAGAGCTTTGCTTACTTCGGATCCATCTTGAGTTACTTGATTGTGGCCATGCCCATTTATGCAGGTGTCTTTGCAGACAAAGACCCTGCTGAGCTAAGCGAAATCATCTCCAAGGTAAATAGGGGGGTTGGCTGGCGATCTGATGCTGACTTAATAACCGGTTCTTTGTTAGAATTCGTTCTTTTCATTGTACCTCATTTTCAAATTTAGCACCATCATCGAACAGTCCAAGAAACTCTCGGAACTGGCGGGTTATACTGCTCGCATCGGAGAGCTTCTCGAGGCGATTGACGATATTGAAGATGACCTTATCTCCGAAACACAGCAGCCGCAGTCGGATGCTTCCACAAGGTAAAAAAAAAAAAAAGAGTGACAATCATTATGCAGTTGAGCATGCACGTGGATTTTAAGTTGCATTTCGTAGTGATGGATCAATCCTGTTTGAGGATGTGCGGCTCGTGTCACCCAATGGCAAGACGTTGCTCAACCGATTTTCGTTTCGCATTGGACCGAACGATTGCGTAGCCTTTGTCGGCCGAAATGGTATGTGCAAAAGTCGCTGAAAAAGAATGCAAATGCAGCTGAGGATGAAAATGGACTAAGTACTATTTGGCAATAGGTAGTGGCAAATCGTCCTTGCTGCGAGCATTGTGCGGACTATGGAAATGTGCTTCTGGTGTGACCAAAAAAAAAAATTCTTCTGGGAAGATGCAATTGCCTAACTTTTTCTTTTTTTTATCTCGTGCACTTAGGGCGAATTCTTTTGCCGAAAGGATTAACGAAAAAGGATATCATGATATTACCGCAGACACCCTATCTCATCCATGGCTCACTCCGTGAGCAGATCATGTATCCACACATTACATCAGCAACACCCGGTAAGCTCCCACAAAGCAATTGTTCTCCTATTCTCTGTTTTAACAATGGCTCGCAGTCTCTGATCACCAGATCCGTGCATTGCTTGAGCAGGTACAGCTAAGTCACCTTGAGATGCACATCCATTCTTTTGACACTGTGTATGGCGAAGAATGGCAAAAAATGCTCTCTCCTGGTGAACAGCAACGGCTGATGTTTGCACGGATCCTTCACCACAAACCGCGCTTCGCAGGTAAAAAAAAAAATAAAGAGAGATGCACAAATTCATTATAAAGCAGCAAGAGAAAATTAATGAGCTGACACTTTTGTAGCATTAGACGAAGCAACAAGTGCTATGGATACCGCAGCGGAGGCACATTTGTACAAGTTGCTAATGAACATGGACATTGCTATCATCAGCGTGAGCCATCATCCTGAATTGATGGGCTATCACAAAAAGATTGTGACGCTCGATGGCAACGGAGAATATACCATCGACGATAACCGGAGGCTGTAGATAAACCGAGAAAGGAACACAGAGACCTGTTTTCTTTCTTTGAACGTGTTTGTTGCACGATGAATTAAAACGTGATGTGATGTTATCATTTCGGAGCATGATCCGATATGAAGATTAATTTTTTTCTACGGCTTCCTGAGTCGTCGACTCCATGTGGGTCTGCTGCTTGCAATACGGAATGGGCAAAAAAACGATTGTTTATGGATATATATGAAAAAAAAAGAAGTTACTTGCAATAAACTGGCCTTCACTTGCCTTGTCAAATCACCAATCTGTACGTGTGTTTTCCAAGTGCAGTGATGCTTCCTGCTTTTCTTGGTTTGTTTTGGGTGGGGTAGAGGACCCTATGGGACTGCGTATGTTTTGCGAATGCTTGAAAATCAGGTTCTACAGGAACCATTGTGAATGCGTGTGATGACAGCCTTTGCAAGTTGACACAGGATGGGGTAGAGATTGGCGAAGAATTGCAGACTTCTATGTGAGTGGCGTCGGAGGGAGAGGGGGAGGGAGGAATAGGAGCAGGGGCAGGAACAGGAACAGGAGCAGAAGCAGAAGAAGACGCGCTGAGAAGCAGTCATGACATATCCAATCCCTAGCGGGGCCTTTGATGAGAAGGTCAACGAGGGAGAGGCAAGAAGGTGTTCTGATCAGGCGATTGTTTCCGTTCTGCAAATGAAAAAGAACGCGTGGTCAGCCCATCCAGTCGATTCAATAATTTTGTCTCGTGTGGGTTTTTGCACGCACTTCACACACGTCGACTCTACCACCCCTTTTCTCCTACACACAAACACACACACACACACACACACACACACACGCACATATATATAAATTACCTAAATATACCCATCTAATCACCTCTGGGAGGAGTCCTTGTAGGAACACGTTCTCTCACCTAATATTCCATTCTTTATTCCATTTCCTTCTCTCTCTTTCTTCCATTTTCCTTCTTCCATCTCCCACTCAAAGTGCCGCATATTCAATGCTAAACAAGAAGCCTTCACAAAAGCGTCTTAGCAAGGTGAGCTGTTGTTGAGAAACGATAAAAGGAGCACCACACAAATGCGTATCACCAGAGCTGCATAAAGTCAAAAGATAGTGCATTGATAATAATCTCTTCCTCTTCTCCTTTCTCCTTTCTAGTCATTAATGACCATGCAGCAGTCGCAATCCGAACCCAACTGTACCGGTGAAAACACTTGCTCATTTGCGTCGATGGGGGCAGCTCATCCCAAACGAAAGTCGACGGGCAACCTGGGGGGCGAATCGTCTTCGTTCTGTCCGTCAGCGGGTTCTAAAGTAAGCTTTCAAAGAAAGGGGGGCCCGAGAGAAAGAGAGAAGAAAAAGAGAAAGAAATGCTTACAGTATGTGCGCTTGGTAGGACATTTGGCGCTCGCCAGGTTGTTACGAAATTCCTAATATTCTGGGAAACGCGTACCTGAAGCCGTCACCGGTTGTTGGTCTTCAGTTGCGCTCGCCCGACCCTACAAAGCAAATTACAAAGGTATTTCTCCACACCTTCTCTTTCTCTTTTTTTAGGTACATAAAGCACTTCTGCTGCTTATCATCCCCATTCACATTTTTTGAAGCGTCCATGGTATCCTCCGAATCCATACTTCCAGCCACCACGACTAAAGCCCCTCCCTCGGTCTGAGAATGCTTTCGAAGTATATTTGCAGAAGCTCTTACCCAAGACACCTGTGCGGTCAACGCCAGATCCCCGCACTCGCTACACAAACTTTAAGGAAATCGGATCCGGGTAACTGTCTAAATCCCGTCATCACCTGTTGTTACTTGGCTATAGAACGTGTCTGGCTCAGATATGGCTTTTGTTCCGTAGCGTGAACGGTGCTGTTGTCCGTGCAGTCTTACGCGGAACCGGCGGTAGTAATAACGGCACTATCAGCAACAGCAACAGCAATGCGAATACTGCAAACAGCGTGGCCATCAAGCGCTGCAAACTCGATCCTGACAAGGAATACCGTGCATCTATTGCTCGGGAACTCAAACTTATGGCAAGCGGTCATAAAAATTTGATCAAATTACGCGAAGTCATGCTCTGCCGTGACGATATTTGGATTGCCATGGATTTAATGCGCTGCTCGGTGTTTGCTGTTTTATGTCAGCGAGCCTTACCCGAGGAGATTGCACTCCTGATTGGTGTCGAGACCCTCAAGGGTCTTGAATATATGCACTCGAAGAGGCTTTTGCATCGCGACATCAAATGCGAGAACCTCTTGCTCGGTTGGCATGGCGAGGTCAAAGTGGGTAAGCTTTGTGTAGGTGCATGACCTTCTTCAAAACAACTTGTTCACTGACGGATATATTGTATGCAAAGCTGACTTTGGCCTGGCAGCACGTACGGATCAAGACAATCGAGACCGACTTGGAACAACCAAATGGATGGCACCCGAGGTTGTCCGAGAAGAACCCTATGACGAAAAAATTGATATTTGGTCCTTGGGCATTACAATCATCGAGATGATGGACCGTGTTCCCCCTCATTACCTTATCAAAGATGAGGAGGAGCTCTTCGACATTATTGCCACTGAACCAAGCCCCACGTTCACATATAGTTATCCGTCCATGTACATGCGAGGCCTTGTTGCCTGGCTCTTGGATGAAAATGTCAAGTCTCGCCCGAGTGCTAAAGACGTATTAGCGGTAAAGAAATACAGTTACTCGTCCTCACCTCTTTATGTACTTATCAGAACGTTTATATTACTAGGAAATGGAGGGTCATTTCCAAAGCAATCTGTTGCAATGCGCTTCATCCGCAGAACTAAGTCGGTTCCTTAATCAGGTTATGCCATTACAATATTAAGATCTCGCGGCGATCTACCCCCATCCCCTTGGCAGCTGCGGGGCAAAAGAGTCACCGACGTTTTCTACGTATACATCATCTTCACCATCGAAACCATCTACACGAAAAAAAATGTCCTTCTCCTCCTCATCAACATTCCATGCACCATCATGCAACTGGATATCTTTTTATTTTTCTGTCACTCCGTGTATTTTCCTTTTTCTTTCGAACTAAAGTTTCTTTTTTTTTCCCATTTATCAAAAGTTGCATTGTTTGAATTTTTTTCGAAACCCCGTTCAAGGAGATGGAAGATCCCGAACAAGGCGGAATTTTCCTCCCCGCTTCACACCTCTCTCTTTCTTTTTTTTTTTTTACAAACATGGCCACTCCTGCGACGCATGCGCATGTGCTCTCATTATACCGCTCCTTCTTACGCTCCGGCAAGCAGTTTGCATCTTACAACTTTCGCGAATACACGCTTCGACGATCTCGGGACGCATTCCGTGCTCATGCGAGCGAAACCGACCCGGAGAAGATCGCTGCGTTGATCGACAAGGCCACCAAGGACCTCGAGGTGGTCAAGCGCCAAGCCCTTATTTCGATACTTTACTCCTCTGGAGACAAACTGGTCATTGAGAATTCTTCTGCGAAACCAAGAGTTGCATCAATCAAGACAAAATAAATACGACTTTGTAGGTTAAATGCGCAAATATGCGACTTTTTTTCTTTTTGGGGGAAGGGAGAGACACCACTTTTGCGTGATATTTCCCCAACTGTAAACGTTTCCGAACCCTCAACCCGGTCTCCGACCTCTACGTCCCCAACGCACACTGTTGCTGCCTATGCGCTCTTGAGATGCCCTTTTTTTTATCCTTCAAGCGCTTTCTTGACCCTGGCTTCCCATGCCGAAAGGGTTGCCTTGGGGTCGTTCTTGCAGTCGCTACCGGGTTTAAAGTAATCCGTTGTGAAGACATGCTGAACGTCGACCTTGCATAGTTCATTATAGAGATTTTCTAGCTTGCTGGCGATGGCCTCGTCTCGTACAATGTCTCGATAAAAAGTTAAATGGGTACTTTTTTCGTTTGCATTAGAAAACAAAAAAGAAAGATCCATGCGATGCAATATCATATATTTTTTTTTACCTGACGGTTCCTCGTAGTCGACCGAATGCTTTGCCGAGCTCGAGCCCTTCGGTGTATCCCCGATCAAAGCCTTTCTGCATGAGCACCTCCTTGCCTTCAGTAATGCCTTCCTTATAACCCTCCTGCATATGCATTGGTCAGCTCTACATGCAAAGAATCGCTCGAGTATGGAAGACTAAGAAAAGCGAAGGCATACATTGCCATGGTTCTCATTGAGGCGCTCCCATTCCCGTGCAGCAATGTCGCGATCGTATGAGATGCTGTCGTCATCGCTTCCTGCCCAGATATCGTCGTCCTTATCAGCACCGCTCATGCTGCTATGTTCTTTTGGTATGCGTAGGTCTGTTTTAAAGCGTAGGAGCTGCTGACAAATCGTTTAATTTTTTTTTTTGTTCCTTGTACTTTATTTTCAAAAATAAATTTCGCAGGTGGGGAAAAATTATGTCGCATGAAAATAAAATAAAATGGCGTATCAAGATGGAAAGAGATTTTAGTCACCAGAAAATATTATCCCTTCCCCAACACTTTAACTTACCCCGAAGGTATCCAGATGTGTGCCGGCGATAACCGACACGGAAAATCATCGCTGTTGGCGACCTCGTCCTGGTCCTCTTCGTCTCACCCTTCGCTCCTCGGGCTCTGGTGATCTAGCCCTTCTTGCTAGGCGCCTGTCACCGCCCGCAGGTGCTCGCCGAAAACTTTCCGGGACCATGCCATGCTGCGCTTCATGGTAATATGGAATCCAGACTCATCAAGAAAAACGCAGTTTTCTCTAAGATCGATGTCGGTCCTGTCCCGTCTGCGCACCCAGTCAAGGCGTTCTTGGACCTTTGCATCGCTATTCCTGTCTACAGGCTGAAACCGAGCCATTTTCAATGACAAATTACATTCGGTTTTCATAAATCGATGGAGCGTCGTTTTGGATACTTTGAGACTCTTAAATCTCTGGAGCAGTTGTTCCATCGGCTGCTCTAGGACAATTGACGGATTCTCAACAACCCATTCTAAAATAACACTCTTATCCTCTTCGTTGAGAATACATGAACGACCTCTGCCTCTACGTTTCTTAAAAATGCTGTCAGGGTCCTTTCCGTACTGTGATGTCCGTCGCTGAGCTGAACGAACATGGATTCCTATCAGCTGATGCACTCAATACCTTCTCAAACATCAGCTTGAAAAATCTGATCTTGTCTTGGTCAGTGTACGCTGTGTAACTGCGCTTGATCCCCGCTTTTTTCATCCGAATGTCTGTATCTTTTCTCTTGGGAATGTGCGTGGCAATAAGCTCAAAGTTATCTTTGCAAGATATGCTAAGCAGATATTCTGTATGAGAACAAACGGATTGCAGAGTACAATTCTTCATCAACGACATGGCCTTGACCATTGTAAAAAAATAGATTGCTCATTTCAGAATGTAAATGGGTAGAGATGAATTTGCCAAGTTTCGCCGTGTATTGCGACATTTTGCATTGTCATCATGCGTAAAGATTTCTGGGCAAAACACGACTTCTATTTTTGTAATCCTGCGACTTCAGAACTGGCTGGGGTACGACTTTAATTTTTGAAAACACTGTATGAAAAGGCGCGCGCGGGATTCAACAGTGGCCTTTCATGTATGGTGTAAAAAAAAATATGGCCCTACTTTTTCCTTCAACTTTTTTCCCCCATCATCCACGGTTGATATCCTGGATGACTTTCTACTAAAGTTGTGATCTACCTTCTCCTATTGATCAAATTGTGGAAGGAGACAAGTTGGTGGGGGGTGGAGAAGGGGGGGTTGTATAGAAGAGAAAAGAGATGGAAGAGATGTTCTACTCGAGAGTGCGTTGCTACCCATTCTCTTGTCCTTTCTGAAAGGGGGAAGAACTGCTGATGGTAAAGTGCCATTGTTCAGCGACTTGCCTTGGTCCTTTCATCCTTGGATTCTCACTGACTCCCAAAATGGTTACCGTATTCGTTCGCGTTGCACACCGCACACGCGCTTTATTCGCGTGTTTCCTTTTTTCATATTTTTACTAGCATCTCCAGCATCCTTCCAATGAGCGATACACCTGTCGAGGAACCGGGTAAGGCTAACATGCAAGGTCCAGTAGACGATTTCTTCACTCATTATGTTTACACAGGCAAGCCTGAGCAAGTCACCTTCGCAAAGTTCTTTCGCTCGCTCGAAGAGGTAGGAAAGCGCTCCCTTTCATGTCGCGTTACGATCCATCGACCTTTAACTCGCCATACGACCAAAAAAAAAAAAAAAAAGACCGAAGGCTTGATCCGATTGTTCGAAAGAGATGCCAATCAACGGAAATATTACTCGGTGCATGGCGAAAATGCGCTGTATGTTGCCGACCACGTTTTTAATACGCATACGGTGTTGAAATATTGGGGAGGTCAGACCTGACAGGGCGGTACGAAAAGTGGAAGGATATGCTGAACTTCTTGCTTTCCTGAATAGGTGATGACGGTCTACCTACGGCGACAATGACGAGCACGGTGGCCGGGTCGTTTGTGCGCGATGCTCTGCTGAAGAAGCAGCTGCGCGTCGAGTTCTGGGAGTCAAACCGTGGACATTGGCAGATGACGCACAATGCATCACCGGGCAACTTGCAGGCTGTAGAGGAGTTTTTATTTGCTGAGCACAGCATGACCGTATCACCCGTGGTGATGGCCATCAAACTGAGCTCACGGGGAAATGATAGAGTAAGCGAGAGAAGTGTGTGTATGTGGAGGAGGGTAAAAAGCACCTAATCGATCGAGGACCTGATAACAAAAAAAAAAATTCCTGCAAGGTGGTCGGTGTGGCTTTCGCCAATGCGACGAACAAAGAGCTCGGCGTCGCCGAATTTGTCGATAACGAGATGTACTCGAATCTCGAGGTAAAGAAACACAGTCTCCTCACACAGGCGCTATGATTTGACATCCGGACTTCCCTCCCAGGCATTTGCAATTCAACTTTCAGTCAAAGAGTGTCTCATGGCCCCGAGAGTCGATGAAAAAGATTACGACTACAATAGAGTTCGATGTGTCCTTGATTTGTCCAATATCGTAGTGTCAGAACAGCCGAAATGTGAGTAAAGCAAGCTGATCACACGGAGGGCCTTGCACTGAAAAACGGAACTTCACGTACAGCTGAATTTAACACCAAGAATGTGGAGTACGATCTGAAAAGGCTTTTAAGGAGCGGCTCGTCAGATGAAATTCGTAAGTGTATTGGCCAGGGAGGATATCAGTCCTTCTATAATACCCTATTCACCTCCGGTTTCAGTGTCGAAGAAGAATGCGCTCTCTGCGTGTGCTTGTTTGATAAATTACCTCAAGGTAACCATCGATATTCCCCCAAAAAAGAGCAGCGAAACTCTTATTCACGGAGAACGCGGATGATAGCTCGGGGATGATACCACCAACGCTGGCCAGTTTGAGCTCAAAGACCACAGATTGAATCAATACATGCGGCTTGGTGCTTCTGCTTTGACAGCGTTGAATCTTATGCCTTCTCCTCGAGAAGGAACCAATAAGACAATGAGCCTCTACGGTCTACTGAACCGATGTGTTACTGCTCAAGGTAGCCGGTTACTCATGCAATGGTTGAGACAGCCACTTTTGAATATCGACGAAATCGGTAAAGTATCAGCGAGTTTTGATCGATACTGTAACCGTGCTTAATTGCCCCCACCCCGTCATCGATAGTTCTCCGTCAAGATATTGTGGAAATTTTCTGCGACAACATTGATATTCGGTCGGATTTACGAGGCACTCACTTGAAAAAAGTGCCTGATCTACATCGACTGGCTAAAAAATTCGCCCGCGGCGTCGCATCATTACAGGTAGGAAGATCGCCTTAAGGAATCCGTCTGATTTAACGCCGTGCTTTATAGGACGTTGTTCGCGTTGACCAATTTATACATACACTTGAGAGTATCTGCAATACTCTTTGTGCACCTTCATTACCCGAGGACGCGATGACCGTACTCGCACAGAATTATAGCAGCGCGCTAAAGGTGTGGCAACAAAAGCACAAACCTGCGGGCTGAAAACTTAAATTCAATTGCCATTCATAGGAATACTTTGGGGAGCTCAATCCAGTCTCGGACTATATCGAAGCAACAATCGATATGGATGCTATTGAGAATCATGAATACCGTGTCCGAGCAGAACAAGATGAAAGGCTACTTCGTAAGGAAATTCTATATCTTCTCGTTCGTGTCATTTATCTGAATTTATTCGCAAAGATACCCGAAGTCAAATGGATACTACGATGTCGGAAATGAAAGAAGTCTACGAAGAAGTGGTCCGTGATTTGGGCATCATTGACGAAAAGAAGATTAAGTTCGAAAGACATAATACATACAACTACTGTTTCCGAGTGAACAAAACAGAGGCTAGCAAATTGCGCAATAAGAGGAACTACTATGAACTCAGCACACAGAAGTCAGGAACGTATTTTACAACAGCAGACTTGCAGACTCTCAACAATCGCCACAAGGAACTCGAGAATGAATACTATGTCTGCCAGCAGGCGTTAGCAAAAGAAGTTATAGAGCAAACCGGTATGATCATTTTCGGGAGCAATGAGGTGAGCAACTCATACATCCAGGCTATTGACAGACGATGATAGCAAACTGTGCGCCGACGCTTGAGGTCATTGGTGGCATATTGTCCCATATGGATGCATTGTTGAGGTGGGTGCGATCAATCACTTCCTCCTCTGCATTTCTAAAGTGATCCCTGTTAGTTTCGCAGAAGTGTCCATGTTGGCACCCGAGCCGTATGTTCGGCCAACGATGCAAACTTCAGGTAAAATGCCCAAGTACTTGATCTACACCCTCTTTCGTTTTGCCTCACATACATACATAGGTGCGTTGAAATTACAGAAAGCTCGACATCCTTGTCTTGAGGCGCAAGACGGTATCAATTTTATCGCAAACGATGTCATGATGGAGAGAGGTGAGTTTTATATGCGTAAGGTCTCGGCTGTGGATCTCAACCCTTTGGCTTAGATACAGCAGAATTCCAAATCATCACAGGACCCAATATGGGCGGAAAATCCACGTATATCCGACAGGTAAAGATCTAAGGCGCCATGGCTGATTGATACAGCATCTCTTGACCAATCTATATAGATTGGTGTAATTGCTTTGATGGCCCAGGTCGGATGCTTTGTTCCTTGCGAGCAAGCAACACTTCCCATCTTTGATTGTATTCTTGCTCGCGTCGGTGCTGGTGATAGCCCTTTAAAGGGTGTGTCGACTTTCATGGCCGAGATGCTGGAGACGGCAAACATCCTCAAGGTATGCTTAGGGAGGACTCCTCGGACAACCTATCTTACCAGAGTGACGTAGTCTGCCACGTCCAACTCACTTATCATTATTGACGAATTGGGCCGAGGTACCAGTACTTATGATGGCTTTGGTCTCGCATGGGCCATTTCAGAGTAAGTTTTCACGCAGATTGGTGAGATGATAGGTACTGGATTCTTAGCAGGAGGTTCTTCCTTTAGCTACATAACCACCAAAATTCGCGCATACACACTTTTCGCCACACATTTCCATGAATTGACAGCTTTGGCGAACACAGTGCCCCATGTCAAAAACCTTAATGTCGCGGTCCAGATTGACCCGTCCCAGGACGGCAATAACAGATTGACACTGCTTTATCAAGTCAGGGAAGGCGTCTGCAGCCAGAGCTTCGGTATTCACGTTGCTGAAATGGCCGACTTCCCACAGAGCGTTATCAAACTCGCGAAGCGCAAAGTGGCCGAGCTCGAAGATAGTGCGGGTAGGTTATCGAGTACCGCCACGATAAAGCGACTGAAATATCGCATTCATAACTTGTCTTTACTTCTAGACCAAGATATCACAACTAAGTACCCTAGACACGATGTTCAGGTATGTATGTAGCGATATTTAGAATGGAAGGAGGTTGACTAGGATCGCTCTCTCTTTTTTTTCTTGATAGAGTGGAAATTTACTACTCCGGGAACTTGCGGGCGAGCTAAGGAATGCCCCTGAACCTTTGATCGAAAATGTGCGCGTCATTGCTGGAAAATACCGAACCCGGATAGATTCAAATGCATATCTCAAGGAATTGCTGGGTTATCAGTAGTTGTACAATGCGCATGAGAAAAAAAACTCTGTCGAAATGGGTCAGTTGAACGCGTGCTACTTCGAGAAATAAAGCCAAATATACATTACAGAAGCGAAGGATGGAGGAATATGGAATGAGGAGGGAAAAGGAAGTATTATAGAGAAGACGTTGCCTGGGTAATCTGGCTATTCGGCCGGTACAGATGCTTGTGCTGGCGCAGGAGGTTCATGATCAGCGGGGGTATCGTTTGTCTCGTCCTCGTATTCATCGACCTGGATATCGACGTTTTCTTGTTCACGACGATTGCCTTCCACTAGCCAGCATCTGCTCGATGCCACCTGTCAGGGGGCAGTTGCCGCGGTTTTACCACCACCACCACCCAAATCTTATTCCTGAATGACTTACATGATCCGCGGCGTTTTCAGCCATCGCCGACCGCCGCTTGCTGGCTCTCGGGGCCAGACATCCTCAAAAAAGTAATACACATGGCCGACAACGATTCCCAGAAGGTCTCCCATCGGTAATTGATTATTTAGCAGGAACGAGAAGCAGAAAAGCACCCATGGCAGATGAGGAGCATTGAATGAAAGCAGACCGAGAAAGTTGAGGCGGACATAGGGGTTTCTTCTCGCCCAAATGTAGACCATCGTAAACGCAAGGGGAGACCCCAAGAAGGGCATATATGCATACGGAAGAATGGTCTGACAGTCAGAAGTTAATGATAATGATCATGATGAGGACAAGCGCAGGCGCACACGGACACACATTATTCTCTCTTTCTCTTTCTCTTACCGAGTAAATGATCAACGATGTTGCCGAAAACAGCAATAACCACGCATAATCCGCAGGCTTATTCCGGAAGAACCCTTCCTCCATCATACGCGAATACCGAGCCCTTTAACTCCGGTCAATCACCGCTTTTCATCTCTCCTCCACGATAGCCCAGTCCGGCTACTTACAAGAAGAACATGTGGAATAAAAAGTCAATCGATAATGGTCCAAAGTAAAGAAAATTTGTAATCAGACGCCACCACTAGTCGATCCCAGATAGATGTAAGTTCGCTCTGGTGAGTTCCACGTAGATATTCATCTAATCCCGCTCCATTCGCCCCTTGTTCGCGATTTACTTGATATTCGTGTATGATGCGATCAAAATTGAGCCATAGATGGAGAGGGTGTACGAATCCCAATTGCTGTAGCACGACAGTATATATTACGGACACCTGATTAGACAAAGGAGAGACAGGAAGATTCGAAGAAGGGTAAAACGAAATCACTTACGACAGCAATACTTGTCAAGCATGACGCTGTAATATAAATACGAGTGATAGGAGGGATCTCTGCATACCATGTCTCCAGTGGCGAGGGCATGACTAAGGCAGATCGAAGGCTCGGATAGATTAGGTGAGGATATATGGGTGAACGTAGTGTTTGAAGCCTTGTCCTGGTGTTACAATCGTAGCAAAAGTGAAGGGAAAAATGCTCTCGTGCAGAGCATCTATTGGGCAGGATACGAAAGCGCGCAAGGAACCTTTCCTGGAATTTAGAGGTCCGCGTATGATCTCCCTCACCAGCTTCTCCCCTGTTCCTTCTCGCCTGGTAGACGACCTTTTTATATATGCACACACACACACACACACAAACACACACAGGGCAGTATGTGTGTGGATGCTTGCACTTGCACCTGTAGGCATTGTAGGGCGCAATCGTACCGTGAACAAACGAATAGGCGGATGACATTGAAATACGTAAAATGACGTAGAACAATAGCAATGGTTGAGCTGTGACCACCCAAACAGGGAACATCTGACTCGAAAGAACAAGGTTGAATAGCGGTCTTTGAAGGTGACGCTCAGCCTTTTAACTTTATGTGTGGCCACGTTATCCACTGCCAAATGATGGGTCTTTCATATCTGCTTTACGCGCGCCATGCCATGGCGCGCTTAATGTTACTACGGAACTCAGAAAATCACGGTTTCATCTACAGTCCATGTCAGTCATGTTCCTGGCTGCATACTTTTAAGCCCCTCAAATCGCTTGAGCAATTGTTCCATAGGTACTGGAGAACAATGGATGAATTCTCATCAACGCATTGTAAAATGAAACTCTCATGTTCTTCAGTTTAAACTGGACCCTTGCCATGGCAGCAGGTTTCTGCGTCAAAAGCCCTGCTGTCAGCCAGATGCATATTATATACATCGGACCACCACGTCATAGCAGATACAATCACCGGGAAGCGCACTCCAGCATTACCAGAAGTTAGGGGAGTGAGCAGCAGCTCGCTCTATATTCCACAACGTAGGGAAAGCTTGGTGGCCGAAAAGATTTATATATGATGGCCCATAGTTGGCAAATCCTCCTGTCCGCTTGATCTTTGTCATGCCGCTTCATAGACCCATTCACAACGATCACACACGCACACTCAAGAATTTTTCGTTTTCATTTTTAAATTAAAAAAGATTTTCGTTTACTTTTTTTGTTTTCGTTTAAATATTTTGGGGGAGGTTTTCATTTTCATTAACTGAGCAGCCCGTCGGTTGAGGTCCTCAAAAGAGAGCCCCGTAACAGGGATAGCCACGTGAAGGCCGGCTGCTGTGTATCCCCTCTCCTCTGCATGACCGGCGCCAATCGTGCGTCCTCGGAGAGATCCTCCAGACTCATCAAGGTACGATGGGAAAGGCCGAGAGGGAGATAGGGGAGGGGAAGGGGGAGGGGAGGGGAGGGGGGTAGAGAGAGGGGTGGGGAAGGGGACTCTCGGCGGGAGAGAACGTACCCAAACGGGCCCGAAGGATAAAGAGAGACGAAGAGTTGGGGAAAGGCCCCTATTTATACCCCCTTTTTTCAAAGGGGGAGTTGTGGTAGAATTTACCCCCTTCCCCACCCCACACACACGGACCACTGCGGGGTGTGTCTCCACATAATACGCGGGTCTTCCCCGATGATGAAATTCAGGTGACCTAATTTTTTAATGCCAGCCCTTCTCACCCCTTGCCCACGTCCTAGACTTCAGAGTATTCGACCACCTGGAGGGGTTGGCAATGGCACAGTAGACAGATCATTGCAGACTTCACAAGTGACAATGCCGACCATTGCACGAACTTCAGTGATCTCATCCGCAAGTCCCAAAATTTGCCAAATGGACGCGGACGTTGGTCTGTGAGTAGAGTACACACGACTGCTGGTCAGCAAACAGAGGAAGGATTTTAGAAAAATACTAGCAACGCATCTCGATTCGCTCGATTGCTGCGTCGGCTGGGGACTTCGCCTCCCCGCCCGCCCAACAAACATCGCAATAAGTTGTATAAAATTCAGTACAATGAATGGTATGAAGTTTTATCAATATATAAACGCTGCGCCGAATAGATGTATGTAGTGATAATGATAATAAAAACGTGCACTTGTGATATATATAGGCACCAGGAAGAAGGTATTGTTAAGGATAATTATAGTTAAACAAGCACTCCATTGTATACAACATCCCATATGTAGAGGCCTTGTCCTTCAGGAAATGCTATATATTCTCGATCCATTGTAACTGATATTGATGACGGGATGCGGGTAGATACTGGATCAAGCAGGTCTGGACCCCACTATCTCAGATGTTTGCCCTTGGGGTTTGTTAATTGCCATCGTAGACCAATTGCTCGTGTTCCAGGTGCACTTCCAAGCGCTGGAGTGCCGGAAATTCCTGATACAGCGAAAAGACAAAAATACGCGAACGCGTCTCAAGGTACTGCTGAATTTCGTCCACAGAAGGATGATTGTTACTTGTTGCATTTGCATCAGACTGCTGGTGTGTGGCCGCCGCCGACGCGCGATCATGGCCTTTATACACTTGTTTGATGGATGTAATCAACATGCGAATCTCGACGTTAATATGGGCACCGTACTTTTTGCATAGGAAAAGGTTGTGTGGAACAACCCACCTATGGTCAGGCGCATGTCCCCGTCTTTCCACAATGTCACCTTTTAAATTACGACTTCTGGGGTAGATTGGATAGCCCCCATCCTCGTTCCATTACATTTCAACAGCGAAATCCTTTGGGAATCGCTTGGTACAAGTCGGGTTCAGCACACCACACGGCCCGTGCATCATGTGCCTCTCAATAACATCACGTCCAACTGAGTCTTCTCTATCTGGCAAATCTACAAAAACAATGCTGTCAACGACTGTCGTTTTCAAGGGCTTATCATCGATTGCAAGGATCATCAGGATATGCGCATGTGGCAAACCATGGTTTGGAACTCTACTGTGCACACATGTGCATTGACTCGGCCGAGGATGGCTCTTTTCGTAAAGTCGTCCATGAGCTCTTCCGATTTCAAGCGGAACACACGCGCAGTAATATCAGGCCGATCTGATGCCGATTGCCCAGGAAGGAGAGCACTTTGAATTTCCGGCTAACATGGGTTGCAGGTGGATGCAACAAAGAGGCCGCGGTTACCGAAGCTGCGCACAATATGTACTCAGTACATCTTTAATATTAATGTTGTATGTGTCGAGGAACGCCGTACAGTGACGAAGGCAAAATTACACACCTTCCAACATTAGTCATATCGTTATCACCGAGATGCATGACATCTGCAACACCACTGTAAAGATCCGCGCGTAGTCTGTTCGGTTATGGCGGATATAACCAAGTCTACCCCGATTCCATCTTTGCATAATTATCGACATTGAATTGCTGAAACAGCTTTCCAAAACAATGACCACGACTATGAGACGATACCTATACCAATCTGTCTGTGGCTGTGGTTTTGGTACCTTCCTGAGTCCGCACTCCAATATTCCCTACCTTCATCCCCTTTGAGAACAGATTTCAAAGCATATGAGAAATACTAATAGTTACCAAACTCAGTACCCGTGAACCTTCAGGTAATATCAGCACATAAAGTGCATCATCGAGGCAATGCATCTCTGAAATTTGCTGCACCTTATTGCTACGTGATCTTATGACAATGTCACGATTTCCAACGTCTTCGAGATCGGGATCATCAATAACGAAGGCGCCGATTTATAAAGCCACCATCACTACATGCAATCTCAGCCATCCCTTCTAAAGATTGCACCAAAGGACTTATACGATGTATCATATCCTAAAGTTCTTCGAGAGTCTCGCGGGCACAGATGCGCGTTTCCACAAATCTATGCGCACGATCCAGAGACAGAGCTCCATGGGTGCGAAAATGTCCATGAATTCGGAAGTTGTAAGCACCTCTGTGTCAATTCGCGACAGAAGGACCATATTGACACCCATTGAAGTGAAGCTTAAAGCGCTATTGTATGCGCGAGCGTACGTGCGGGAAATCTTCGGAGCGCGCATCTCTTCCGTGTAGCAAACGTTTGATTTTGTGAGATGTGGGATAATAAACAAACACTGTCAGACTCATTTTCAGACTGCAACAACTATGGCTATGCTTAACGGACGGACATGCAGTTTCTACGTATTGCTTGCTACAACTCATGCGTCCATATCCTTCTCAATAGCAACTTGGAAATCGGAAATTGTCTCGGTCAGTGGAAGTTGTGCATTAACTACCCATAGAGCCACTTCTGTCGTCAGAATCTTTGTACTGCGTCCTTTCACTAAGAGAATACGCGTGGTAAAAGTCCCTGAGTTAATGCTACAAGGCACAAAACGTATGCAAGGTACTCCGCATGAGAACAAAGAGATTGAAGGGAACTATCTCCTCGTCAATGACAAAAACTATACCCTCAGGGAAGCGATGCTCACCAAGAGTGTGGTCCTACCCTTTCGTCATACAGCAATAATATTTTCCCGCAAATGATGAATATGTAATTAAAAGGATCATAAGCTTAGAAAATCTGATATAATTTTTTAGAGGGTGAGCTTGCAAAGCTTTTTTCTGCGGACATGACGTTTGACTTGTCGTCTTGCGTAAGATCTTTTGGCAAATCCGTCTTTTGGACCCGGTGGCGTGTGTCTTTGGTTTTTGGGCAATTAGTATGTGTAGCAAGTATTGGGGTCAGCTCAAGGAAAGCCGCGGCTTTGGAGACAAGTTGAATGTGCTGGTTATGCAATAGCAAGGAAAAGTCTGATTTAAATTAGTAGTGCGGACTCATTCGGCGATAAGCGGGCCTCCTCTTCCGCGCGCGCAAACTTTCTCAAGATGAGCTCACAGAGCGTGTTGACAGCCTACCTCTGCTTCCTCGTCATCATACCTCTTTTGGTTGAATGGAATACTTTTCGGAATGCTGTTAACACCATCACCCATCAGTTGCTCTCTCAGTACACAGTTCCTGCTGATCTCGCTACCATCAGCTTGGCGTTTGCATGCTTTTATACGTTCGTTCTTTCAGACTTTATCATCAACATTGTCGCTACAATTGATCATCGGCTATCCATCCGTTTGCGAGGCGGATTTCATAGCTTGCAACAGTTATTTCCTGGTAAGAATGAAATGTGATCAGAAATGGCGTACGTGTGTATATGTGATTAATTTTTCTTCCTTTTTTGTGCAGCATATGGTCTTTCTATTTATCTCATAAAATCAAATACGAACGTGTATGCGTGGCATGGCAGAGCGTAAGTGTCCATTGCTGATCCTTCATTTCTTTTCTAACTCGAACACTTTGTTTCTTTTTTTCATTTCACCTTTTTGCGTGCCGGGAATGGGACAATACGAAAGATTGGTGCATATTCAGTCCATCGTATTCCTCTTCTTGCCTTTCTTTTATAATATCGATAATAGCAACAACGGGATTATGATGATTGCCTATCGTTCAGTGCTTGCCTGGTCGCTTCTCTATAGCATTGTGCCGCATGAGACTGCCAATCTCTTTTGGTACATGGCACGTTTAAATTCTTCAATGGCAACCGAGTACTATGTTCTGTGATAGTACATTTCATCCGGCGTGCGACAATAATTCACCACCTATCACACAATCCTTCTTTGACCTAGTTCACAGCATAATGCATTTCAGACAGTCCTATAAAAAGATACGAACCAGATCTTTTGAACATCATTTGAAAGTAATTACCTGGCTTTCTTTTGTATGTAATCAACAACAAGGACATGACCGAAGGTGATCCATTATTGAACCTTTGCATAGCTTTTAGCAATAATACTGGTAGTCAGACAATCAGGCAGCTCTGAATTGATAGAGCAGGATTTTATAACAGCGACAGAATATTGATTAATTGTCCATGTGAATTCTTTTACTATCCATCATACTTTATTATTTTCAGCATCATTCTTGTATGAAGTACGAGAAGACACCATTAAAGTGTAGAAGGTTGATGTATCAGTTGGTGAAGTGACTTTATTAGTGAACTGAAAACCTCCCTTTCCCCGTATGCTTTGACTTATCCCACATTTGGCTCAACAACAAAGCTAAAGCAGATGATGTGCCTGCGAGGGGGGTTGCGCGCGCGCGCAAGAGACACCACCAGCTTTAGGAAATGATGAATTACCCACTGCCAAATGATGACCCCCCATATCTTTATACTTATCCATCTCGTCCATTATACTACTCTCAAGGCCTCAGCTCATATCCAGTTACAGCTTCTTTAATATCGTAATCACCACAGAGTTCTCTCTTTCTTGGACCATGATATACTGCGCTTCATGGTATTCTGTACTGAGCTCCGATTCATCATGGAAACGCAGTTATTTCTACAGTCAGTATTAGTCATGGGGCCATTCGGCCGCAAGATCTTCATATTACTATTCCTGTCTACAGGCTAGAAATCGAGCACCTTATTTATTTACATGTTGCATTCCTTTGTCATAAGTTCAATGGAGCCTCGGCTTGCACACTTTAAGACTCTGAAGCGTCTTGAGCAGTTGCATCGTAAGTTACTCTAAGACACTGACGGCAATACTCATCAACACAGTTTTGCTTAACATTGCTATGCTCTCATGAATGGCCTTTGGTTCTTACGTTCCTTTAAAAACCTTTCCAGAGTCTTTCTCATACTGCTCGAACTACGGTATTTCGCTCTAGCAGATGCGCTGCATATTTCTCAACCATCACCTTGAAGAATATGTCTTTGTATTGGTCAATGTAAGTTGTGTAGCTGAGTGTAGAGCCTACTTCTTTCCTTTAAATCTCGGTACCCTTTTCACTTTGCGCAAAATTTCAGATTTATCGCTATAATATACACTGCAGGTATTCTGTGGGGGGGGCAAATAGATAGTATGAGCTTTACCCTCATCAATGGCATGTTCATTGGCTCAGGATGGTCATGTTGATCAACAATGTGACTCTGCTCAACTTGCCTAAAAAACATTGATTACCCGTTCCAAATGTGTATGGAGAGAATCACCTTGTGCAAAGATTGTCGGCAAATGTGACATCTGAATGGTATGGTAAGCGACTTATTCTGAGAAATTGCGTATACGTACAACGCGGAGTGATTTAGAATGGATCGCTAGCGAATGTGAGTATAGGATAGCGGCTTGGGTTCCGGCAAACAAACAAAACCATGTCGAAGGAAATACAGCTGAAGCGGGCTGAATAGAATGGCAGCCTGGATATCTTTTTCTGCGTATGGTCGGTGAGATTTTAAAGCGCCGTTTCAGTGAGAGTCGCGGCCGTATGCGATAAAAACGGCCAAATAAGCATTTTTTCTTTTGCGAATAACAACCTGTGTTTTTTCTTTTACCCAGACGCTCTTTGTTATTTTTTAGTATAAAAAGTGAGCAACTAGATGTCCAATCAGGAATCTAAAGAGAAATCTGCTTCCAAACGATCACAGGAGAAATCAGTAAGTAAGCTTAGGTACTTCACAAGGGATGCCCTACATAGCATTGACTGACATGCGGATTACTTGTTGGAAATTATCCTCAAGAACAAAACCGGAGAAACCGATGTCGTTGACGAGCTAAAGCAAATAGATCCCGAAGATCTTATTGACATGGCCACATTTGATCAGCTACTCGATATGGACGATGAGGAGGATCATGAGTTTTCGTACAGCATAGTTCTTAACTTTTTCGACCAGGCGGTATCTACTTTTAAGGACATGGACATCGCGCTGTAAGTTGGATCGTTGTATTCGCTTGGAGTTCTGTGTTGGATGTGCAAGCGGTTATTTTCATCCGTTGAAAATGGGATGAGTGTTGGTGCGCAACTCCAAACATGCATTTTTTTTTATTTTGGCTGGCAGAGAAAAGGAGGATCTACCGGAATTATCTCGCCTGGGCCATTTTTTGAAAGGAAGTTCTGCCGCCATTGGTTTGAAAAAGGTGAAGGCATCGTGCGAGAAGATCCAAAACATCGGTAATCAACAAGACGAAATGGGTGCATCTCTGGAGGCAGGGGATGCATTGGCGCAGATCGAGAAACTTCTTCCTCAGGTCAAAGATGAATACAAGGAGGCGGAGGAATATCTCAAGGGTTTTTATGACGTTCAAGATGGACAGTAGATGGCCTCTTTTTCCCATTCCAATATCCAAATGGCTTTCAATCCATGCTCAGGCGCACACGTAAGCAGAGCATCATCCTTGCCATGCTCACGCACTTCGCGCACCCCCCCCCACGTTTCAGTCAGACATTTATCTTTCTTCCTATACTCCCTTCTCATCTTTCTTTGATCAAAAATGTTTTCTTACTTATTCTCTTATCCCCTTTTTCTCTCTTCCACACAAAACTGGGCATGCTGTGTTGCTTCCTGTATATACATCGTTTCACGAAATCAGAGTCGCAGAATTGCTAAAATAGAAGCTCATCCGCCGAATGTCTTTTGCGCGAATTGACAAATCAGATGTCGCATGCACTGAAAAGATGTCGCCCAAAGAGCTTATCTGTCCAGAATTGCAATATCAAACAACGTTTTCAGTAGCAAGAAGCGCTATCTAAGATAGTCTCCATGAGTGTTTTTCTTGGTATGGGCGCTAGACGTACACGGAAGTTTTAGTATGCCCATTTTGAACGTGCATGGAAAACCAGAGACAACGTACACGGAAGACATTTTGGTTATCCGACAATGGATTGCCCACCCAGTGCAACTTGTTTGATACACATCACTTAATAGGTGCACTATGTGTACAATCATTGATGGCAACCAGCATTGATACTACGCGGAATCTGTATAAGAGCGGTTGGGAAGGTAATAGCCATTGTAGCACTTGTCTCCAGTATGTAGTATATAAAGTGTTGTTGACCATTTTCTAGACTGTCGTTAACAATGGCACAGGCCAACATCTACTTGAGATTCTAAAGTTGTAGGCAATTTATGATTTCGCTATATGTTTTGCTGGGCTGGCCAACCACTGCATTATCCTAAGAAATGCCGCAAAGTACTGTCAAAAAGAAGAGGACACTCTGGTCCAAGATAAAGCGATCCATCATTTATCTTACATATTGGATTGATTAACGAATGAACATATGGAGAATTCTGAATTCTGCATGATTAACGTCGTCGATTGACCCATGACCCAATAATTGCTATCTGATGGGCCAACATCTTAGAGAAAACGCGCTATAAACGCTGTGGAATCGAGGGGCTTTCAAAGAATAAAAGAGACAGAATACAGTGGGACCCCGCTTTTTGCAGTACCAGATTTCTGAAGAAAAGCTGCAAAAAGCGGGGTCTGCAATTTATCGGGGACGTTACACGAAAAGAATAATTTAAAGCCGAACAGTGTACTGATGTTCTGATATAGCAATTGAAGAAAATGCAGCCAATAATATGAGAGCGGTACCATTGAGACACATAAAAGTCATGTACCTTGACAATTGTGAGGTTAGTCCATAGGACTAACTGAACCTGAACCCATAGAGTGCTGTGATCATCTCTCAGCGATTTATTGTAGCGAATTTTAAGAAACAATACCAATAAAAAATTTTTTCTAAATGTCTATAAGTGATACATCTTGTACAAATGAATGCAACTCGATCATCTGCGAGCCAGCAGCAAAGGGAGGGACAGAAAGAAAAACAAGGGTGGGTCCCTCTATGGGTTCAGGTTTGGTTAGTCCTACAGACTAACCTCACAATTGTCTGTCGACGAAGTCTAAGACAATTAGCTGAGTCCTACGGACCCGAACCTGAACCCCTAGAGTGCTGCCTTCCACAAACAGCAGCGTCACGAGCAATGCGAAGACTCGGAGAGAAAAGAGAGGCAGACAATAAGAATGAGACCAAAAACCATCTTACGAAAATGGTAGGTCCGCGGCGACCTGTATGTTGTAGTTATCACTCTAGAGCGGAGATCACATGACCTTCTTAGTAGCTCGTGAAACACCGCTTACCAATTTGTTATAGCGAGGCAGCTCATGGTACAATAAAGAGCACCTTTATCCAGTCTCACTTACTTCCGCTCGTGATAAAACACTGTAGAACCTTGGCAGAGAGATTGGATCGGGCCTGTCTGGAGCGTCGATAATGCTGGTCGAAGACAGAAGCTGAGGACCAATTACCCATAATGACCACATCTTCGATGGAAGCCCCGCGATGGACAGCCAGGTCGGAAGCAAGGGAACGGATAGATGGTACCAGAAGGTGCGCGTGTGAAGTATGCACGGAAAATGCCAAAATAGCCTTCAACCAGGCGGCAATGGTAGCGCAGGTGTGGTGGTTAGAGAGTTAGTTGCAGGTGTTTAAACCGTAGGGGCTAAAATCGAGTCTTTGAGACGGGATGCTCTTTATTGAATAAAAACAACTCTCTTTTTATATGATTTCGGACCAGGGTGGTAGTGGTGATACAAGCGGTAGTCATCGAGCATGGTCCTCCAATCATTACCAGTTAGCGGGCTTCGTAACGTTGGAATGGGAGGACAGTCGAGACGTGCTGTAGAAGAGGTGGATAAGTCGATAACCCTGCTCAGTACTGTCTGTAGAAGCGCAGTGTTATGAACAGTAGGGCTATGACAGCAGGTCACCGGAGAAGACACGGAGGTGCTATTGACAAACAACGAGTCCACCGGTCGCCCCGCGGCTAGCAGATGAGTTCGGAGCGCCTCAAAGGCCGTAACAGGACACAAAGATCGATCTTGAGGTAAGCTGTGAAGAAGCAATGTCTTGATGATCCGGCGGCCCCTACGGGTCTCCTTCAGTGATAATATAGGATTTTCAAGAAGAAGTTTGCCACAAAATTTAGTTGTTCATATAGACCGTCTAGGTTTTTCGTTTTTTTTGCTTAAATTCGAATACAAATTTTAGTATTTCGTTTCTCTTCTTCCTTTGAAATTAGAATGAAACATAAATGGTTGGCCTCCCAATACTATTCTGATGTAAAAAGAGGAGAAGGAAGACTCACCTATAGTCTTGATTGAAATGTTCTTGCTGCTATTGCCTTTAAATTTGACAAAAGGATAGCAACGAACTACTAAAATTTGTATTCGAATTTGAAGCAAAAAAAAACGAAAAACCTAGATGGTCTATATGAACAACTAAAATTTGTAGCAAACTTCTTCTTGAAAATCCTGTATGTGAAGGTGGAGGAGCCCATCTGGGGTCACTTGACACTGGGAGAGCTGGATACGGTGGAGATCCAAAGGTCGGAGAAAAGCCGCCATGGCCAAAAGAAAGGCGGTCTTGCGGTTGAGTTGCGCCAGAGTAGTGGAATGGGAGGATGGGATGCGGGAAACGTGCTGGAGAAGGCGTCAGGTCAAAGATTGGTCGGGTTTGGGGGAGAGGAGGTTGTTGACGAGTCCACCGGCGGAAAAGGTCGCGGATCTCCGGGGCGGAGCAAACCTTGTCAGGTTCGACGTGGAAAATCACAACAGCAGAGCGATATAACTTGAGGGTCGAGGGCAAGTATCCCTCCTCGTGTGCCGCCGATAGGAAATTGATAAATCAGATACTGTGAAGTGATTGACGTCGACCTGAAAATGGGAACACCATGGAAGGAAACGCCACTGACCGGGAAGATACGCCCGATTACTGGCCATGTCTGCGACCAGAGGAGCACATATTGTTGTTATAGCGGCGGAGGACAAGCCACGGTTGGCGAAGCGACGCCGGAGAGCATCCACACGGAGAGTCTCCAGCTGGGATTTGTCCAAGGGTAGAGCGCAAATGGAGAAGTGAGCTCCAAGTGTAGAGCTGGGTCCAGGAGGATCGGTGGAGCGGTCGACAGTTGGAGAAGTAGTGGGAACCAGAGTGCCGAGGGCCAGAACAGAACTACCATCGTTGCCTGGATTTGTTCAGACCGAATCTTGGACAGGCACTGGAGGATCAGCGGCCAAGGTGGATGAATCCAAGGGTGACGGAAAGTCGCCCATGACAGAGACAAGGCATCCGTCGCCATCGCCTTCGGATCCAGGTGCCAGGATACATAACGGGGAAGGAGGTGTGTCATGCGGTCCGCGAAAAGATCCACGTCGTGATCCCCCAACCGAGCCTGGAGAATGTGAAATGTCAACGGTCGAATGCGCCACATCGAGGATGCTTGAATCTTGCGAGATGCCGTGTCAGCTCGGGTGTTGTGAATGCCTCGTATGTGTCGTGCTTCGATCCGGAGGTTCTGTCGCAAACAGAGTTCCCACAATTCTCGAGCTAGTAGACTGAGGCGGCGAGAGCTCGTCCCGCCCTGCTTGTTGACGTATGCCGAAGCTGTCATATTGTCGGTGCGGATGAGGACCGTGGTATGGTGAAGATGCTTGAATGCCTGAAGAGTAAGCTTGATGGCCTGGAGTTCCCGCCAGTTGATGGACTTGCGGGCTTCCTCGAATGTCCAGAAGCCCTGAACCATCCGGTCGCGCCACACTCCCCCATAGCCCTGGTCGCTCGCGTCGACATAAATCGTATGCTGGGCTGGCGGGTGAAGCAGCGAGCGGCCGTTCCACTGCTGGATATTGGCGTGCCAGAGTCGAAGTTCGTGGAGGCACTCCAGAGGAAGCGGGCGAGAGAGGTCCCAGCCGTGTCCCTGTTTCACCCAGTCGTTCTTGAAACGCATGAGTGCCTGAGTATACAGGTTCGTCGGGAAAATAGCCATTGTCGCGGCGCGTAACCTCATCGTCAAGCTGTGGACGCGTCGGGGAGTCTGGATCAGGTTGTGCAGCATGGTGTAGAGTGACTGGCGAATATCCCGGAGCTTCTTCCCTGGAAGTTGTGCTGTGGTAAATAAGGTTTGTAGAGACTGTCAAAGTACAATGAGACTCTTGGAGGTGTTTTTAATAGAAAGAAAAATTCTTCTGTCTCTTTACTCCTACACTACATAGTTGTTTATATAATGTTATGGGTAAAATAGATTCCGCCCGATTGACATGGGTCAATTGCCCTGGAAATTTCCATAAGAGGAGTTGTTGGGGTGCAGTACTTGACAAGTCATAGAAAAACTTTTCGTTCGTTCCTGTAGCTGAATCCCAGACCATCCTCACGTCGGTAAAACCTCAAAAAACCCAGTGGGAAAAAAGAGAGGAGAAAAGAGTGTGGATATGGATCTAGTGGCTATGTATGATTGTGTTTCCCTTGGCTGAGTCGTGTTTCTGTATTGCGGCTGTTCCAGTTCTTTACATCATTGCCATGGATATTCACTTCATTGGTGCTCTTGCAATCACCTATGTGGTGAACATTGATCCGTGTTAGAGAACTTAGCCGGTTTCACATCACTATCGCCGATATCCTGAAACTAAGACAATGATGAATTTAACACATTGATGTTCAGGGACCGATATTTTCATATCTGCTTGCGTGACAGGACAATCGCACCTATCAAAGGTACTTCCTCTACCCAGGATCCATCACTGGTCTTGAAGAGGACAATGAAAAGAGAATGCTCTCATCCGATACGTCCTAACAGGATTAAGCACTTACATCGCCGTTCTAATAGAATTATTATAAAAGAGAGTTATTTTATTTTCAGGAATAAACATCAACCTCAAAGATACTTTTTTATAGTTGTCTTTTTTCATTCTCTCTAATCCATCCATCTCATTTTTATCTTTGAAAACCTTTGTTTTTCCTACCTGATCCCACCATGTCTGACATCACCCCAGTTACCAATGTCGAACGCAACCATGAGGCGAACCCGCACGAGGCGAACGTGCATAAGGAACCCATTCCCGAGTGCCAGGATGGGGACACGCCGATGCAAGACAACGAGGAGGCACCGAAACAACGAGTTTTAACACTCGAAACGTATGCGAAGGAGCGCATACTCACGCCTGCCAACACGGAAGCAATTCTCCGTAATCGTCTACAGCAGGTGTATGAACGGTACATGTCCTCCATAGGCGAACCGGAAGAGAAACGGTGTGGAATCAAAGGGTTTTCAGAATAAAAAGAGACAGAATATGATTCTGTGAGACTCGTAAAAGGATTGTTTTTTATTAAGTGCCAATAATGGGCCTATTTATAAGAAGTGCTTATCAAAACGGTCACTCTGGAGGCTGGGTGTGGATAATCATCTAGGCGGTCTCCCGGGACGGTGGACCAGTTAAAAGGTTGATAAAGAAGTTCATCATTTACCCTTGTGATTATAACTGCGTCCTGAGACAGGTCCGGGATATAAATTATGAATCCGGATAGCGCGAGAGTAATTATGATAACGGCGCTCGAACAGTGAAACAAAGTGTTGATGTCCCGTATAATCCAGGGACACTGCTGTTAGGTAAGAAAATAGTCGTGGATACGACATTACCCCCCACCAGGTTGGATCAACCGTTGATAAGTTATCAGAGCACTAAATAATGAGTGATGGCGTTGTCTGGAAAAAACCCTTAAAGAAGTAAAAACCCTGTGGGAGAAAAAGTGAAGGGAAAAAGACGTGCCTAAGTGCGTCTGCGTTTTGCCTGTCGATCAGAGCGACGTGTAGGCAGTGTATTGCGTTTATCTGACTCTGTCATTGACGCTGTAGCCAAATGTTGTGCAGTTGCTTGATGACTTGTGCGTGGTGTCGGATTGCGGCGATTCCAGTATTCGTTGATCAGCTTAAGATCGTTGAAATGCTCGGCTGGCTCCCATGTGTCATCCTTTGGCTCATAGCCTTTCCATCGGACACGGTAGAGGTAGTTGCCAGGTGAGCCCTTGTGATCCACTATTGCCTGAGTCTCGTAAAAGTCATCGCCCGAAGCAATGCTGTCTTGTGAGATCAGCTTAATGTGGGAAGGTGGAATGTCGCGTGAAAGCAAGGAACCCGTTTCATCAGTCAAAGTGTAGGGTCCCCCATGTCTGCGACGACCATGCACTGTAAATGGACCTTCGTAACGAGGATCGGTCTTTTTCTTCCTGTTGACGTTTAGGATCATGACCTTGCTACCAACAGGGAATTCGCTTAAGATGCGATGTTTGCTGTTGAATTTCCCTTGCTGGGCCTCGTGAAGAGCTTTGACACGTTCAGAGATAGCTGGAATGACGACCTCGTTCATGTAATGTTCACGGGTGTCTGCAGCTCGTGTCGCATCGTTGATATCGGCGACTTCGACGCTTGAGTAGTCCTGCCAGAGATTAGGCTGTCGAGCGAACATGAGAGAGAAAGGACGAGAGTCGTGCAGCGATGTGTGTTTGCTGTTGATAGCTAATTGTGCACTGGGAAGATACATATCCCAATCCTCTGTTTTTCCTTCTAACCTCTTGATGACTGTTGCTTTAGCCGTTTGTACCCAACGCTCAGCCAAACCATTGGCACGCGGATTATAGGGTGTGACAAGACGATGGTCAATTCCGGAATGTTCCACCACAAGGCGTACTAATTCGTTTACAAACTCTGTACCATTGTCTGACTGTAAGATCTTCGGAAAGCCATAGTCACAAAAGACGTGGATGAGTTGTTTAGCGATTGAAAGAGCCGATTTGTCAGGTATAGCTCGAAGAATGCAGAATCTCGAGAAGACGTCTACCATGACCAAAACATAATTATTGCCAGATGGAGAAGTGGCGTTAAACTCGCACAGATCAATAGCCCAGTGATCACCTGGCTTGTCTGCGGTAATGTTGCGTAAAGGGTGGTAACCGTGTTTGCCGATGTTGTAGCGTTGGCACGCTTGGCACTTGGCAACGGTATTGAGAGCATCTCTCTTCAAGTTAGTCCAATGTATGCCTTCTTTGTGCAACTCAGTCACAATTGTATCAGCACCAAAGTGACCATTGAGATGAGCCTTTTCTAGTAGTATGGGACGTTCTTCCTCAGGAGGCGTCATGAAGTCCAAAGGCGTAGCAGAAGCAGAACGCTGAAGAAGCGGTTCAGCATTGCTTGTAGGGCGTACAGGTTTTAAACTGCCCAAAGTAGGGGTGCGACCAATGGTTTCGGAGATATTACCCCCCACCAGCTTCTTCGGAGAGAAGAGGCGACTGAGAGTATCCGGAAGAATGTTGGTGATGCCAGGAATATGAACAACCTGAAAGTTGTAATCACACAACGTGTCGAACCAGTTCACCATCATCGGATTGGCAATTGGTTGAGTGTGCAGAAACGTTAGAGCACGATGGTCGGTGTAAAGAGTGAATTTGTTGCCCCACAAAAACGAGTGAAACTTCTTAAGAGCATATACAACAGCGAGAAGCTCACGTTTCGTAGTGGAATAAGAACGTTCAGCTTTGTTCAGAGCACGCGCCATAAAACCAATATAACGGTACTGATTGTTCTGGATTTGATAAAGACAGCAACCTATGCCAGTGTCAGAAGCATCTGTGGCAACATGGTAGGGCAAATTCTCATCCGGATAGCTCAACACAGGAGCAGCATGGAGAGCAGCCTTGATAGCATTAAATGCATGAAGATGGTGTTGTGTCCATAATCCTGAAAGCTGTTTAGCGTTGCGTAGACGGTCCAAAGGAGAAGTGAGGACGGCAACGTTCGGAATGTGATCGCGGAAGTAATTGACGAGGCCCAAAAATTTCTGGATGTCATGGCCTGTCGTGGGCACAGGGATCTGGTCCACATTGCAAATTTTCCGAGGGTCCAAATTGACACCCTTGGCACTTACACAAAAGCCCAATAAATAAACGGCGGATTGTGCCAAATGCGATTTTTCCGGATTGAGAACCAAGTTAACCTCTGAGAGACGTCTGATAGCCTCCTGCACGTGCAACACGTGGTCAGATAAATTGTTTGAAAAGATAATAATGTCATCGATGTAAGTGACTGCGTTGGGCATGTTGTCGAAAACAATGTGCATTACACGTTGAAATTGGCTCGAAAGAAACTTGAGACCAAAAGGTGCGCCAACAAAACAGTACTGTCGATCCTTGAATGTGAAGGTGGTCTTGTGCTGATGCTCCTCATGAATCTTGAAGCGATGAAATGCGCTCTTCAAATCCAGAGTTGTGAACACCGTAGCACCCTTCATTCGTTGGAAATCGATCGAATGAGTGGAACAGGATAACTGCTATCAGGAAGCAAGTTATTGATCAAGCGTGGATCCAGCAGGGACGAAATGCAGTCGGGTTTCCCTGGAATCCTTCTTAGGAGCGAAAGTCATGGGGCTATTCCAACCAGAACCAGCTGGAGCAGGACGAATGATCCCATCAGCAAGCCAATTATCAATGTGTTCCTGCAGAAGAGGAATCAGCTTGTCAGCTAATGGATATTGTCGGCGGCTCACGACTTTGCCAGCAGGAGTATGCAAATAAACAACAGATTCCGGAATAGTACAAAACGAAGACGGCGGAATGGATGCGTTTTCCTGAAGAAATGGTTCAATGTCAGCCAAGAAGCGAGAATGCTCCTCAGGTGTGCCAGCCGGAGAATCATTTGGCGTAGGCAAATCAATGTCCTCAGAAGGAGAGGGTAAAGTGGAGCGATGCCAGCAATGGGCGAGACCTCCAAGAAATATACCAATAAGTGGCATGAGGTCAGTGCCAATGGAAACATCGGCTTCACAATTAAGTGTCATAACTTCAAAAGAGTGCGAAACAGTAATTCCGTTGTGAAGGACTTTTATTGCAGACGTGGTACCAATTCTATTAATGCTATGACCAGGGTGAGCTAATCCGATCGTTCCAGAAACAGTGGAAACTTGGATGCCCAGCTGTGCGGCCAGCGAAGGAGAGATGGCGCTGAAGGTGGCACCAGAGTCCACAAAGGCCCATAAATCAGTCTCCTGTAAAGTGATAGGTACGTAATACGTGTTAGTCCTCTGGAGAGAGTACTGTTGCAAAGCAGATAATGACTTACAGTCAGCACATGCCTGGTTCAACGACGCAGACACGTCAGCCATGGAGATGTCAGTCTCCATAGGGACAGCAGCAGGCGCAAGGCCAACTGGAACAGCAGCGGAACTGCACCCACTGGAACAGCCACTACGCTTCCAGAAGCGGTAGCGGGACACGAGAAATAGAGGCAGGAGCGGAAGCAGGAGCGGACATTGCCAATGTGGCTGAGCGTATTGCCAAGTGGTTGACGCGGCACTTGTGACTGCGCGTCCAACCGGGCTCACCACAGCGGAAACAATTCTTGTCACTTTCGCTCTTTGTTATTGTTGACGCGGCGACGGAAGCGGCAGATGCAACAGCTGACGACGTGGACGGCTTTGACACCCGGTTTCCTTGTGAGCGGGGCACGGCACCAGCTGCCAGTTGTCGACAATCACTGGTGGAATGTCGTCCTTTGCCATGCAGGCGGCAAAATTTCGTCGTGGCCTTTGTTTTGTTCTTTGGGGCGGCGACGGAACCAGGTGACGGAGCGCGAGTGGTTTGTGTCGGTTGCTCGTTGGTTAACTCCTTGCTGTGCATTGACAGCACGACACTGGAATAGAGGCTGCGCGCCATAGCGGCGGCC